>APFE030329998.1:0-17848 GCA_000404065.3 Pinus taeda
TTGGCACAAAGGCAGCAATAGCACACAGTTACAGTCAATTCGATTTTTAGTTGTTTCCTAGTTTTTATGAGCGTAAGTTAGGATAGGAACATCTTTGCGTTTTTGTAAAAGCAGCAACAGTCGCCCATGGATAAACATCCATTTTTCAAAGGATGTGAATGTATGTAATTAAAAGGCCGAACCTAGTTATATGTTAGTTCACCTTTTGATACTTCAGACCTTACGTTTTATATATACATTTCTTGTCGCCTCAGAACAGAGCTTTTGATTTAATATAAGATTGCATTATAATCTCCATGCGTTGTTTGATACTGTGATCGTGGAGTAACAATCTCGGTGTGCCAAGAACGCGGACGGGCCCTGCATGCATGGTATACCGATATTTTAATTACGTTTACATTGCATTTACATTGTTACTTTAATTACATTTTACAGTCAAGCGTTTGAATGATATTTGATATCGATTTATATGCACAGGGATTTGATTGATGCTTACGTTTATGTTTATGAATGCGCTGTTAGATGTCTATGTATGCGCTTGAACAAACCCTCATCTGGATTGTGAATTATATCCTGTAAAGGATTCGATCCAGGGTTGCTTTGTAAAGCACTGCTATGGACGATGCTTATGATTTTTACTTTGCATGTTTATAATAAATATTCATGACTGTTGAGTGCCATTAGACAGGGGTTTCATGTTTGGTGTCTCTGTAAGGGGACCGAAGCCTTTACATACAGTGATACACAGCATGTTATGGATTGCATTTTAGTTGTTAATGACATATGGTTTGATGCTTAGTTAAAGATTTAATTGATAGTTTAATATTAGATCTAGTCTCAGCACTGTACTTAGGAATAATAGGCCTAGAGTAGATCCTTTATGTCTATATATTTTAGGCACACGCCTCTAAGTATACGCACCCTGGTTGATAATAAATTTAGCCCAATCTAGCACCCTAGAGAGGACACTACAGGCACTTTGCTCACCAGCCTCACTCTTAATCCTAACTTAAACATCGCTTCCACCATTCAAAAGGACTGATAGTTCTTTGGTATGAACTCGACTGTGTACCCATCTACCGTAGTCTATACCCAAAAACCTGACGCCCTTGTCAGATCAATATCCAAGTGTCAAAGTGATGCAAGGTCTATGGGAACCCAGTCGTAACGAGCAGATGTCGTTCCTTCTAGCCGAATCTGCGCTTTTATCCTCCTTAGCCAATTATAAAAGTCCTCTTGGAACTTACACCAGAAGATCTCATATTGGTCACTCGCAGCCTCCGAGTATAAAATTTCTTTGCTCACTTTAGCAATAGGTCAACCCCGATGGATAGCATGCTCTGATACAAACGGATCTACTCTTTTGTCCCACCAATCCCGAATCTCTTTCTTAAATATCCTCAACACCATATTCCAAACCGATTCTTTTAATTTTAGGTCCCAACAATGGAGCCATTTGTTGGCACAAAAATGTCATCAGGGAGAGGCCATGGGTTCAAGCATAAGGGTCCAACAATGGTTCATTGTAGTCTAGGACAACGCCGACATTTTCACCTTACCCCGAGGGATAAGGAGTCTCACCCGAGGCATGCCACGATTGAAACTAAGAAGGGTTTAGTATAATTTCATGGATATCTTGACCATTTACTCTATATACAGCCTGACACATATATTAAACCTAACAACATATCAATATAACGATCATTCTAATATGAGAACAGACTCACAATATAGAAAATTTTAGTGGTTCCATGAATCATAACCAAATAAACATATAATACCAAGAAACCAATCTGATTTGTCATTTATATTAATCCAACAAAAGGTTCAATACACTATACATATGGCATCAAGCCATAACAGAATGCATGAAATACCATGTTTACAGAAGGTCTAGATCTCGGCCTACTCCTTATTATGATCTTCCTGCAACTATTCCAATCCTCTTATTAGGTTCCTTTGTGGCCCAGACCTCCTTAGATATTAAAACTCATCAGCAAAAACAAGAACAACCGTTTCTCCTTGTGGTACTTCTCTTATCCTCTACTCTACTACTTGGACTACTAGTTTCATACGGCTTTCTTTCCCCTCGGTTGCTTCTCATCCTCCTCTTTGTCCGCTCGGCTACTTCTGCTTTCTCCTGACACCTTTCCACAATTGCCCCATGAGTAGATATTCTTGTCTTTTTTTACCAACTTTCCTTTCCACAACTTGACCGTTTCTCCCACCACCTGCTTTTCCTTCTTTGAATCTTCAAAAATTTAAAAATCAAAACAAAGGCCACAACATCTTGAAAATGATTCCTTTGGAAGCCCTTCTTTTCATGTCTCCTCACAAATATTTTCCATGATTTATTGAACACCTACAAGTATAGATCAATCATGGAAAGAAAACTTTAGCCCAAAAATATGTTATTCTATCATGCTTCATTTTCTGACTATGACTCAATAGTCTGCTAAGGGAAGAGAAAGAGAACTTCTAGGCTGAGAGCATGATTGCAAGAGACAAGAGAGGCTTCAATGAACATTGATTCTGCATAGTGTGCAACTCTAGAGGAGAAGGAGGTTTGATGTAGGGCGCAGGGCGCAGTTCCAAGGGACAAGGCAACATGAATGTTCACTGAGGATGCGTTGTGCACTGGGAGAGAGAGCCAAGGTAACAAGGAGGGAACAGGGTGTTGAAACAAGGCATAGAAGAAGGAACCACAACCCACTAAGAGTGCATTGTACACTCAGCTGGGATGCATAGGATAAGGTTGGCGATGGGGCACATAGATAAGAAATAAGAAAGAGGATCTACTGACTAAGAATGCACTGTGCATTGGTGGAAGGCCTTATGTGTGCAAGACACTATTCCAATTGACAAGGATGGTATCGAATAGGCCTTAGAATTGCACTATATGCTCTTCCTAGCCTAAACGGTAGGCTTGCAAAGTCAGAAAAATGTCTAAGTCTCGAAGGGTGAAACCTTGCAAAACACACTGAGCTAGGAGAAAAATCAAGAAAAACACATATTAACTCATCAGTAAAACTTAGACATGACCCAATACTGAGAAATATATATCAAAATTCTAGTTCTCAAACATTCTCCAAGTGTAATGGACAAAGTATGTGTAGTTATGACCAAGAGTGTCGCTTTGTGACTAGAAAGTGTGTTATGACTTTAAAGTGTAGTATTGCTACTCTTAATGATATGGTGACACTTAGGAAGGAGCGTGGACACTTAAAAAATGTGTAAAAAAAAGAAACACAACTTTAAAACCAAAAGAAACACTTCACAAGACAGAAGGTAAGCTCCAAATTTTGAATATAGGAAAAATTTTGGAGGGTGTTGTAGCAGTGACAACACTTAGTGACACACTCAGCGAATTTTGGCTTCTATATTGGGGAGTAGATTTTGGTAAAGAGTAATACATTTAGGAAGTATGAATTCATCAAGGGGATCACTTAGGCTTTCCCACTTAACCCGGTTATAGATGTAGTACTCCATTTCCTTACTTAGTTTAACACACCAAAAAATATTCACATTTCACAATTGTTTCAATCTAGGAGAAGGGTAACATTTAATTGAGAGTTAAATATAATCAGAGTCATAGTTTTCATCTCTGGTGTTGATCTGCTACCATTAGGCCTAAATAATACCCTAATAAAATCATTATAGCAACACAAGCATTGCTTAGCTGCCAATAAGCCTGGAGAGTACCCCAGTGAAGTTACTTGTTTCACCTCCCTGCACAAGAATCATTTCTCTTCTTTCACCCTTTATTTATTTTACTTATAGGACTATGCTTAGGCACTTATTTTTTCACAGGGGTGGAAGAGGGATCCTGATTTGCTAAGATCAAAATAGGTTCTTCTTTCATAAATGGTTATAGATACCTCTGGTATTGGTTTTCTTGCTATTGATTTTCCCCATTCCCTTTTCTACTCAATTGGATTAGCATGTAGAACACCAAGTAGATTCAATACCAAGCTAAGGAATCAAGTTGTTAGAATAGATACGATTATCATGGTTCCACTCAAGTGTTTCCTCTTGAATGTATCATATTTTCCATCTGGATACTACTTGACTTAAGAAGGAATTTCCCAAAAAAAGGAGAACTAACATATAGCCAAGTGTTGTGAATGTCACAATCTCTATTCATTTCACCACATAATCTTTTCAAGCCATACATACTCTCTCACACAAGGTCATATTTATGTACATCGACCAGGAGAACGGGAGAAGAACCAAGGCTTGAAAATAATAAACAACACAAAATAGAAAAGAAAACTATACACACGAAGGAATGAAGCCCAAGGCTAATATTGAAAATAATGTTTAAGATATTGGCCATTGATGAGAAGAGGGTCAATCCTCCCATATAAGTATTTCAACTTGTAATAATGGTGTCCAATATTTTCGATGCTGGTATATGTTCTAATCCATAGAGCATTAAATTTGGTGTGCTTTCCTTTCTCTTTTTGGGCTTTGTCCAACTTCAATACTAGGTTACCCACACCAAAATTAGTGTTCCCTGCGGACTTCTTATGAAAGCAATGGTTGATTCAGTTCTAGTGTATGGAAAAATTTTATTTTTCTTTGAGAATTTCTTCCTCAAGCCTAGGAAGAGTTTCTATCTAACTTTGAACAAGGAGACATGGTTTGCCTTGAGATTCTTCATAAAGCTGAAAATTTGTAAGGTATATTTTCGGCGGAAGGACAACCTCTTTTCCTTATACAAGGAAACATGGAGATGTTTTTAGAGAGGGTTTGGGAGTGACACATTCATCCCATAATGCATTCACATAAGAGTTATACCATTTCTTTTTTCAGAGAATACTATTTACTTGATAATATGAATTAATTTATTATTAGTAGATTTAGCCAAATCATTTCCCTGTGGGTAGTAATTTGATGTGTGCTTTAAAACAATAGCGTTTTCTAATGCAAACTTATAAATATTTAATGAGGAAAAATAATTTTCTTTATCAAATACAAGTGGTGTAAGAATGTAGGACCTGGTTAAAAATATTAAATGTTAAAAGAAAAATGTGGGAAGAGAGTGTTAGTATTCAGATTAATAACATTAACTATAGACTTGAGAATGCCACGGACTTACCAGACATAACCTGAGAAGCAAAAACTTCATTACTTGAAAGAGTTTGTGATGCAAATGCTTGGATGATCAGTTCATGCTACCCTGTTATCTTTGCAAGCTCAAATATTGAAACGTTGGCATGAGCTCTTTCCATATCCTTTACAACATTATAATCAATGTTTTCATTTCTAATAGGTTGTGTTGAATATCTAGTGGTGTGGCTTTATTTGAAACTCCAGGAATGATGTACTTACTCTTGTTGTTCGCAAAAGTGTTCTTAGAAGGAGGATCACTTCCAAACTTATTATGCAAACTCTGAGCAAGCTTAGTAAGTGGTGTTGGAAACAATGTTAATAATGGGTGGGTGGTGAATCAGTATTAAGGCTAATTTTAACTAGTATGCCAACTTATCTTTACTCATTCAAATCTCACATCCATTATATGAGAGAAACCATTAATAAACCATAACATCCATATCAACCAATAAAAACATACACATCATGAGAAGCAAACCAATGAGACACAGAGGTTTAACGTGGAAACCCTTTCAGGAAAAAACCACCAAAGCTTTTTCTTGTTATTGATGTAAAAATGAGAGCACCTACTCTATTACATCAATTTGTTTGTGAGCCACCACTCATAAGAAGCACCAACTCCCTTTGATTGATTGCTAACACCCACTATCAGGAAGCACCAACTCCCTCCTTTTGCAGACACTTGATCAACCTACCAGAAGCACCAACTCCCTCCTTTTGCAAACACTTGATCAGCCTACCAGAAACACCAACTACATGGATTTGTTGAAAGCACCAACTTGCAGGAGGCACCAACCCCCAAACCTTCTCAGACATCCACTAGATATGGAAGCACTAACTTCTTGTTTGCGGGCTCCAACCCACACTCAAAAGAAAACTTAATGCTCACTGTAATTGGCATCCTCTCTTCCTATTTTCAGCTCTTTTTTCTACTCAACAACCTTTTGGCCCACACAACACTCTGTAGCAGCCCTATCTTCTTCTCGACAGTCTACACTAATACGCAACACTCTCTTCGCATTTACCACTCTACAATAACATACTCACATGATCTCTCTGTTCTCTGCCGTATCTTTCTGCTTAGGCACAAATGGCCTCTTCTGAGTAGCGCACTCACACTGAATTCTCTCCACACAACTCACACTCCATAGCACATACTCTGCTCCCAGCCCTCTTCTATTCCACAAGCTTTCTCGACCTTTCACAACAACCCTGGCACACTCTGGGACTCTTTCCTCTACATTGGAACACTCAGTCTCTCTCTGCAGCACTTTCACACTTGGCCTCTCCTCAACATCGCACACACACACATATCTCTGCACACAGCTCATTGGAAACAATGTCACTTCCCCCACATTGCTCAACTGCAATCTTCGGTTTTGTTTCACTTTCACAGAGCGAACGATGCAGTCTCTGTCAGTGATCACTCTGTCATTGACACTATCTGATTGTACCTCTTCATGGCTTCTCCATCTTGTTGTTTCGTCTCTTTGCTGGAGTTCTTCCACTGCAACATTAACTTAAAGAATGGGCTTCCTTCACTCACCAACTATTGTTGTAGCATAATCAATTTGGATAATGGGTCATTGTGTGATTCTCCATGCTGAGAATTAAATCTCAGTCAGCTTGTACTTCCAGGAGGTTCTTCCATGCTTATTAATGTTGGGTTGTGTTATATTCTTTCCACGACTAACCTACGTAGTGAACCGGGGGGTTAGAGGGGGGGCGGCAGCCCCCCCTGTCCGGGGGACTTGAGGGGGGCGGGTAGCCCCCCTCTACGGGGTTCGGGGCAGCGCCCCAAGAAAAAAAAATTTGGACCCTATATTAGGTTGGGCGAACCTACCTATGGTTTTCGGTCCATGGTTTTGGACGCAATGGTTTCGGTCCATGGTATTGGATGCTTCAGCATGTATAAATATGTATTGTAACATTGAAAGGAACATAATGAAAAATCAAGCTGGTAGTCTCGGTTTTGAGATCCAGTGGGAAATCTCTTTGTATATGTGTTTTATGTGTTATGCTCTCGCATTTTTATTTTCCTGTGATTTAGAATTCGTATGCAGGTAATTTTTGTACGGGGTTAAAACCTACATTAGGTTGTATGGGAATGGCTTGTAGGCTATGACTAAAAAAGTGGCATTGATTTCGTGGCCCCATTCGTGGAACTAGTAAATTTTGGATGTAACAACAAGAAAGGAGGCATGTGCATGGAGCTAGGGCTTTCCACCCACACTCACAATGGCTTATGCACGTGGTTGGGATATTATCTCAGCTAAAAAAAGGTTCCATCTTAGGGTCTTATCACTAGGACTTGTGGTTTGACACCTTGGTGATCTAGTGTCTTTGAGGGGTTTTAGTAAGTTTTTGGTTATTAGACCCCACTTCCATAACTAGAAATTGTATGTTGGGTCAATTCATAGTAACTCTTCGCTTGTGTTTACCTGGAGAGCTTGTGAATGGGGGTAAAAATGGTATGGGGTGGTTACAAGGTGGTATTAGAGTGAGGTTACAACATTGGAACTCAAGGTGGAATTCATAGTAACTCTTTCATGTTAGTTAGTTTTATGTTCATCATGCATGCCTGTTGGTTATTTATTTCTATGGATATGATATCCATCTATAAGTTGGTATGCTTATGTTGTTATATTGTGTTAATATAGATTAGGCTATGCAGATGCAATAACCTCCCCTAAGATACCTTGAGGTATGTGTTTTATTATGTTTTACATAAGTAACTATGATATATTGCAGGAAATACAAGGCCAATATATGAAGAGAAGAATAGTTGAGTACAATTCATATGACTCTATGTACATACATGAAGATAAATTTGTACGATGGGAGAGATTAGTTAAGCAGTAGGGAGAGGGATATTCGCCTAGTTTGGAAGACACATTCAGAAGTTTGAAGGCAAAAATTGTGAGCTGCAAGGTAGAAAACTAGTGATTGCTTGAGGCACAAGAAAGGCTTTCCATAGCTTAGAAAAATTGTAATCCTAAGTTTAAGAACAACTGGAAGGGTAATGAGAATACTAAAGGAAAATGGCCTAAGAAGTGAAGAAGATCTTAGGATGCAAGCGATAAGGATAATGTGGTGCCTCATAAGAATTTTAATGAAGCTAAGAGAGAAAATGGGCCTCATCCTGAGGAGCAGCAGAGTAAAGTAGATGGAAGGAAACCTTTGAGGTGTAAGACCTATGGTGGAGAGAATTGTAGGAGAGATTTCCTATCACATCAAGGTGGAAAGCCTCAGATTTACATTTATGAGTAGGTATAGACAGTTGGAGATGTAGGCTAGAGTATTCCCCAGATTTACATAGTAGTAGATAATAAGTAGGCGGGTCATCAGGCATCCATTATCAATATCGAATGTAAGATTTGTGATCAATTTGTTTCCATTTTGATTGATCCTGGATCTATTTCTATCTATATTAGTCCTAACCTAGTGGATATGTGCTAGTTGAATAAAGAAGTGCACAAAGAATCTTGGTTGGTGTAGTTGGTTACAAGACCAAGAGAAGAGTTCATCATTTGGTGAGATCATATGCATTTAGCTTAATGGTATTCCTACATCAATGCATCTAAATTTTCTTCCTTTGGGATCATATAGCATGCTTTTGGGCATGGATTCGTTGTTAATTCATAGGACCAAGGTATACTACTATGAAAAGGCCATTGTGATTCAAATATTCCTAATATTTTCTTAAAAATCGGGCCCTAGGAGTTGACTTCTTCAATTAGGCACTTTTTTCAACCCAACAGGATCAAAATATCTGTTAAAATATATTGTAGGTAGTCATAATATAATAGAGGAATTACAAAGGAAATTGGCACAAAATAACCTCCAGGAATTATTTTTGCTACGTATAAATTCCAAGATCCGAGTACCCCAGAATTCTATAAAAACGTAATTAAAATCCCTTATGATATTTTGATCTTCCTAGATTTATGACCTTTTGTCTTCTGCTTGACAATCCCAGGTAATGGGGAAATTTCTTGTCACGAGATGCTTCTTCAACTAATGATCATGGTGCCCAATGATTTTGGAAGGCAATTTAAAATGTCAGAGGCTTCTAGGATTTTGGGTTTTCTCAAGCTTCCAAACTAAACTCTTTCCAAGGTAATTATTATAGCCAATGGATTCATATAATAGGAAAGTGGTTTTGTCATTGTCACTTGATGATCTTAGCCTTCTAGCCCCGATGTTATTTAAATTGAAATTACGGGATCCTTTCCTCCAGGATTTCTCGACAAAGACTTTGTTATGACATCCCCTCAATAAACAATCTAACCTTTGATAATTAGCAGACTGTTCTTAAGAGTTTTTTAAACCCAATGTTTCAGAACTCTAAGTGATTCCATCTTGGGGTGAACACTATTTAATTTGAGAAGATTAATGTCTTATTTATATAGATCTGATGTTTCTTATTTATATATATGCATGAAGTTTTTTTAATAGAAAATTTTTGGTTGGCTAGGTTTTATGATTATTTTATTATTTTAATTTGAATTAAAATAAGCTTACTTATTTTAATTTAATATTTGATTTTGAATTTATTTAAACTTGTGTATCTTTAACTGAATATCTTCAATTACATGTTATTGTTTTATAGTTTATTAGAAGTATAATTATTATATTTTATGAATTTTAGTAATGGTTTCCATGTATTTCTTAGTTTTAATCCTTCATCATGATTCATCTCATTTTTACTTTTCACTTTTCGATTTCTATGGCTTCTTTAATTTTTCTTTTTAAATAATGGTCTACATTTTTTATGAGTTTGGCTTCTCCCATATAGATGTAGTGCGAGGAGGAGTAAGCAGTCTCTGTTAAGGTATTTTTTTTGGTTATTTCTCTTAAGAAATCAGCGGTGTTTTCTTTGATCCTAATTTTGAAAGATCTGCCAGTTTCTCCTATGTATTCTTTTCCACGGGAACAAGGGATAATGTAGACTCATTTTTGTTGGTTAAGGTTTATTAGGTATCTAACATAGTCAGCTATTTGTCTAATTGTATTTGGGGGAGTGAAAGCTACATTGATGTTCTGCTTGTTTAAACTTCACAATTTTATTTGTGGTGCCTCTAATATAAGGAAGGGTGATTTTTCGTATGTTCAAGGCTATTTTTTTTATTTTTATTGTTTTTTCTGTGTAGGGTTTGGAGGATAGCTTTGTTGATAGTGTTTTTATTGTATCCATTTTTTTCAAAGACATTATGAAGGTGGTTAAGTTCATGATTTATGTCTTCATAGGTTTATCTAAATTTAAACAGGAGTGCAACAAATTACAGATATAACCATAAATACAGAGATGCGACAGAAATAATACTTCCTTTCATTAATATCAAATAATGAAATATGCTTTCCAACAAAATGGAAATGAGACTAGCTCGGGCGATGGTAACTTATCTCTGAGAAGAGATGTGGTGGCTACATGCTTCTGAACTGAGTTACAATGAGGCTCAAGGGCCTTTTTATTATTAAAGGATAAGAGAAAACCCTAAATGACAAAAAACCCTATCTCGAGGTGATGTAACACCAAGAGTTTATGGGCACCATTAGGGTTAGTTGGGTAGCCAAATTCCCTGGGTTGTAACTTGGTCATATTATCTCCATTTGACATGCATGATACCTAGTTGGAAATATCTCTCCAAGGACTACAACTAAAAACATGATTTCATTGGAATTGCCCACAAGAATATTGCAAAAAACCTGAAAGAAACAATGGTGGGAGTCCAAGTGGAATAGGTGGATCGCCACCAATATCCACCTGGATCATTCCTCCCCCCTTAGGAAGAAATGGTCTCCATTACATTGAGTTCCTCCATGAGATGAGGAAACTTTTGTTGAACTTGGCCCCTAGGGAGCCATTTTCCTTGGT
The DNA here is from genome assembly GCA_000404065.3 of Pinus taeda. Taxonomy (NCBI): domain Eukaryota; kingdom Viridiplantae; phylum Streptophyta; class Pinopsida; order Pinales; family Pinaceae; genus Pinus; species Pinus taeda. The sequence continues at coordinate 10,994 of APFE030329998.1, forward strand.
GCAGGAGTTGACCGGCTTTGACAAATCAATACAGTTGGATCTTCTGCTGGTGAGTGTTCTTCACTTGCGTGTCCATGATCTGATCAATTGTAGCTTTTTCCATGCACTCTAGATTTAACTCTGTTGGTGTGAGTTGTTCTGAAATGTTGGATGTGTCTAGTAATGGTGGAAAGTATGGTCAAAGACGATCCACATTTAACGCTGGGTGCAAGCTAAGGAATGGGGGAATGCTGAGCTCAAACGCACGATCTCCCACAGTGTTTGTGATGGTGTATGGCCCATATCAAAGAGGGTGAATCTTGTGGTGGGGCCTAGCGATGGGTTCCTTCTACAAATGTAGCCAAACTTTTTCACCCACCTGGAATTTGTGTGCCACCTGATGTTGATCATGTCGCTGCTTACACTTAGCATTGGCTTTGTCCAATATGTCATGGACCCATTGGTGGATGTGTTGATTTCTCTCAATGAAGATATTTTCCTTGTCGGCTTCTAAGTACACATGAGCCGAATCTGCCTGAATCACTACAAATGGTATGGCCACATCAATGGGACATAATGGCTGGAATCCCAAGCCCACCTCAAAAGGGTTATGGCTCGTCCAATTGTGGAGAACCCAGTTGTATATGTGCTAAACATAGGGGAGGTTCTCATCCCATGTGCAAGGATGCTTTGAGTTGTACATTTGCATAATGTGTACGATCATCCTGTTGACGACCTCTATCTGGCCATCAGTTTGGGAATGGAAAGTTGTGGACTTAATGAGCTTGGTATCCAGCATCAACCAAAGACTGAACCAAAATGTACTAAGGAACCTTTTGTCCTGATCTGAGATTATAGTCTGTGGGATCCCAAAATGTACCCACACTCATTCAAAGAAGATTTTAGTAGTGTCTTCTACTATGATACTCTTCTTACAGGTCACCATAATGGCCATCTTTGAGAATCTATCAACAGCCACAAAAACATAGTCATTTCCATGCTTAGTAGAAGGAAGACTTGACATGTAATCCATAGAGATGGATTCCCAAGGTCGACTAGAGTTAGGAAGCGGAGTATAGAGACCTTGCTTCTTGATGGTTGGTTTGGAAATTGCATAGGAAATGCAGGATTTGATGTACTTCCCAACATCCCATCGAAGATTCAGCCAATAGAAATACTTCTACAGTACTGCCCCCATTTTCTCGACCTCGAAATGCCCAGTGACTCGACTATAGTGCACTTCCCAAATCATCTTCCCACACTCGCTTGAAGGAACACAAGGTTGTCCCAAGTGGCATAACAAAGCATCCTGGAGGTGAAAATATGGAACTTGCTAACCCTCCAGGAATGTATGGTATGTGTGGCCTAATTCTGGGTCATTTTTGTAGAGAAATGGTCAATCAAAAGTCTCGTGCCCACAAGAGTTGAGCATGGTGTTTAATCCCATGATCGGTAGTCTGCTGAGGTAGTATGCAAGATTATTTTTGCTACCCTTCTTATACTTCATATTTAAATGGAACTACTATAGGTATGTGGACCACTTCTAATGGAAATCATTTTGTAGTTTCCCTTGTGTCTGTATGAACTTCAAGGTTTGATGGTCTATGTGGATGATCGTTTCCTTCCCCAAAATGTAATGCTTCCATTGTTAGCAGACCTGTACAATGGAATACATCTCTTTTTCATAAGTGGGATACTTCTGAACTATGTCTGAAAGTGTCTCACTGTGATATGCCACTAGATGCCCCTGTTGAGTAAGGACTTCCCCAATAACATATTTAAAGGCATATATCTTGATCTCAAATGGTTGTTGCAAGTATGGTAATGTGAGCACTGGTGCAGAGTAGAGTTGATGTTTCAACTTTGCGAACATCTTCTATTGAGATTCAGCCCAAAATAATTTTTCTTTCGCTCCTCCTTTGGTGACTTGGCTCAAGGGCCAAGTGATATGAGAGAACCCCAACATGAACCTATGGTAGAAATTGGCAAGACCCAAAAAGCTCCAGAGCTCTGTTAGAGTGGTTGGGGCTTGCCAATCCTGAATAAATTAGATCTTGGCTGGATCCACATGCACCCCCCATTCACCAATAATGTATCCCAGATACTAAACCTGGGTCTTTAAAAAATTTTATTTCTCCAAATTAGCATACAACTTGTGTTGTTGTAGTGTTTGGAAAACCTATCGGATGTGGTGGAGGTGCTCTTCCCAACTCTGGCTGAAGATCAAGATGTCTACAAAGTATACCACTACAAATGAGCTAGTGAATAGCCTCAAGATGTCATCCATTAGCCTCATGAATGTTGTATGAGCATTCATCAACTTGAAAGGCATAACCAACCATTCGAAAAGGCCCTCCTTGGCTTTGAAGGAATTCTTAGACACATTGGAGGGTTTGATTGGTACCTGTCGATATCTGGGCTTCAAGTTGATCTCGCTGAAATATTTCCCCCCCTTGAGTTGTTCCATAAGGTCATCAATCCATGGGATCATATACCTATTCTAGATAGTGATCTTGTTCAATGCTCGATAGTCCATACAAGTCTCCAAGTTCCATCATTCTTCTGTACCAACACGATTGAGCTGCCACATGGCAATGAACTCGGCCGAATGTGACCTTTTTGCAGCAACTCCTAAATTTTCCTCTTGATTTCATTGTTCTCCAGAACGAAGCACAAATATATTGGTCAATTGGGTAATGACACGCCTAGGGTTAGATTGATCGAGTGCTTGACTTGAAAGTGCAGAGGCACCCTTGTGGGGGAGTTCAAGATGTCCTTGTACTCCTCCATGACCTTGTTCATTTGTTGTTGTCATGTAGAGGGGCCTTGTCTAGGTGTCGTGGCCATTGTCTTCTTCTTTCCTTGATGGCATATCATTAGGAAAAAAAATCCTGATTTTTTAAATGAGCTTATTATATTGTTTTGTGGTAACTAGAGAGATGGCAGTAGGTGGTTCTACCTTCAGTATCCTGTACAACTTATTTCGCTTCCACAAGTACGTCACTTCCAAAAGTATGGTTGGACTAATAATACATCACAAACATCAAGGGGAGAAATTCACATAACACCTCATCTGTGAAGGGCTTGATGTTGTATGGAAGGCGACATTGTTGGCTAACACGTAGATCTCATCCTTGGTGAAGCCACCAGATCGTGTACGGTTGTGGGTGTGCTATGGTCGGTAAGCCCATCTACTTCATGACCTTTGCTACAATGAGGTTCTTTTGCCTCCTTTTATTGACAATGAACTATAACGAGGAACCCTTTACCCACATATTTGAGTGGAAGAGATGCTCCTCCTCCTCTGGATATTCGGGTTCCTCCTCCTAGATCTTTGTGGTGGTGATAGTGGTGTTGGTCTCTGCATCAATAATCTACTTCCCTTTTTCATTCCCCTTCTCAGGTTCTAACTCAAAGTCATAACATGCATCTGATTACGAATCCTTCAACTTGGACACTCGTGACTGCTTGGCCCAACACTCACTTACACTGTGTGTGGAGCTCTTATGGAACACACACCACTTTCCCATGTTCTTCTTTGGTTTTGTGGTGTTGTCCCTTCCTTGTGGCCTTGGAAGGCTTTCCTAGGCAATCCTGCCTTGGCTTTGTCCTTTGTTCTATGGTTTGGGGTTACCTTTCCCTTGCTTTGGATTCCTAGATCCAAAGTCTCAATTTTCTATTTAACCCTTTCCTTGACCATAACAGTGTATCGATACGTCGTCGTGAGTGAGGAGATGTCCAGGAAATCCGTCTCTTCAGGGATGTATTTATGTAGGAAGTCATGGTACTTGAGTACTATATGTTTCTCAGAATCCTTGCTACCCAACTTCGTGCAAAGGGTATGATAAACATTGGTAAATTCTAGTATATCTTGGTCCCTTCTGTTACAGGAATACGTGCCCTAGGGCTTTGGGTTGAAACCCCAATAGAGAAAGAGAAAACTTCAGTATGAAACACTGATACAACCCAGGAAACATGCTTATGTAAACAAACTATGCGATAGTGATCACACCTGAATGTCCTTCGTTTGGGTTGTTCCAAAAAGGTTTAGACCCTTTGCAACTCCTGATGATCTTTGAATCTACAAATCAACCAATCCAAACATACATAGCAGCATATAGATAAAGCATTTTAATGAAACCAACTTTATATCATATAAAATATATGATTAGTTATACATCAAAATAACATTCATACATGAATTACAACAGTATCTCATGCATAAAAAATGTTAATCTCAGGAACAAGATAGTGTTTTTTTTTATTGTAGAAAGATATAACCAACACGGAGAAAATTCACCTAGGTCTTCTTCTTCTGGCTCCAAGTGGAACCGTCCTCCAGATCTATCCAATCTTAATCCTCAATAGCCTCCTTCCATAACCAATACCATGATATCTCAAGAAAATGGGAGAATATCAACACTCAAGGAAACAAGGGTTTCCTGAACTTGGGGAAGTGCTTGAAGCAGAGGGATACTTCAGACTCAGTCAGGGGATAATCTCAGTATAGTAATTCTATCTCTTCTCCTCCTTAAGGCCTTCCCATAGAAGTATATTTATACTTCTTCCAATTATCTTTTTAGTTGGGAAACAGTTGGGAAATAGTTCAACCACGGGCAGTAGGAGGTAATCAACAGGTAAAACCTATGAACTCTACCCATAGTTAAGGGAATTTATTTTTTTTAAGTGTTTTAACACATATAAGTGGGTTGGGTATTAACTAACCCACGTGTACATGCTTTTATCATAGGGAAAAGTAGCTTACAGGGAGTAAAATAATGTTTTTAAAATATTTGGACCAAGTCTAGAAGAAGGGGTTGCCCTAGGCCATAAACCAAGCATCACAAATACCGAGGGTGATATTTGGAGGTATAACACCTTCCCTACCGCAGCATGGTCTAATTTATGTATTTGTCCTCTTAGCTACTGACATGGTACTACTGCTCCTTGATGGCATCTCGGAATGAATTCCAAGTGGGAGTGGCTGAAAAATGTGAGGTCATACTTTCCTCCTTCTGCTCACAATAGGTTTCCCACTAGTCCTTGACATGGGGGGCCGATTTGAGGAGAAAAAGTAATATTTTCTCAGCTGGAAAAATCATCAACAAAAAAATATCCTTCTAGTAGATTCAACCATTTATCTATGGTATCTATATCTATTTGGCTCTCAAATATGGGAATGTTAAATTTTACTTGTGCATTAAAAGGTGTGGAGCCTTTAGAGTGGTTGTTGGATGTAGATGCGCTGTCAGTGGTCAATTGTTGACGGATTTAGGAAACATTATCCATCATCATGTTCCTTTATTTCCCAAAGGCCTCCTTGAGAATATTTTGATAGGATCTCTTGCTCCCTTGTCTTTCTTTTCTTCCCCCACGGGAGTCCATTGGGATTTATGAGGCCGGTCTTGCAAAGGATTAGCCAATTCAATTCCTAACTCCTTATATCCTAACCTCGTTGGGGACATGCAAAGAAAAACAGAGAAAGAGAAAACCGCTCTAATACCACTAATCTTAATTTAAACAAGAATGCAAAAAATTACAGATATAACCATAAATACAGAGATTTAGGAGAAATAACACTTCGTTTCATTAATATCAAATAATGAAAGATTCTTACAAATAGAATGGAAAATAGACTAGCTTAGGTGATGGTATCTTATCTCTGAGAAGAGATGTGCCAGCTACATGCCTCTGAAATGAGTTACAATGAGGCTCAAGGGGATTTTTATTATTGAAAAAAAAGAGAAAACCCTACATAACCAAAACCCTAACCTGAGGAGATGTAACAGTGAGAGTTTATGGGCTCCATTAGGGTTAGTTGGGTAGCCAACATCTCGAGGTCGTAACTTGGTCATATTATCTCCATTTGATGTGCATGATACCTTATTGGAAATATCTCTCTGAGGACTACAACTAATGGAAAAAAAAATTCAACGAAAATGCCTAGAGGAATATTGCCAAAAGAAGACATATTTTAGGGCCTCAAAATGGCTCTGGAAGTTTAGGACCCAAAAAACAGCCAAAAATAGTGAATTATGCTATAATTAAGGAAACTGAAAAACTGAAAGAAACAATGGTGGGGGTCCAAGTGGAATAGGTGGGTAGCCACCAATATCCACCTAGATCATAGGTGTAGGGAAATAAATTAAGGGTTTTTTTTCATAATTTTCCATATATATGTTCACTATTATAGGGGATAAAGGGAGACCATGGCTACACCATGGGTTTGTTCATAAATTGTACCAAAATTTCAGACTCTAAACACGTAAATCATGAACTTATCCACCTTCATAAGGTCTTTGAACAAAATGAATACAATAAAAACACTATCAACAAAAATATCCTCCAAAACCTACATAGAGAAAGTAATAAAAATAAACAAATAGCCTTGAACATACCAAAAATCTCCCTTATATAAGAGGCACCACAGATAAAATTACAAAAATTTAAAAAAAACATGATATCAATGTAGCTTTCACTCCCACAAATACCATTAAACAAATGAGTAATTTTGTTAAAGTCCCAATCAACCCTAAACAATGAAAAGGAGTTAACATTATCCCTTATTCACGTGGAAAAGAATACATAGGAGAAACTGGTAGATCTTTCAACAGTAGGCTCAAAAAACAAACCATCAATTTATTAAGAGAAAGAACCACAAAAGCTGCCTTAGCAAAGCATTCTTGCTCGTCCCCGCACTTTATCTATATAGAAGAAGCCAAACTCACCAAAAAAGAAGAATTATTTAAAAAGAAAAAATAAAGAAGCCACAAAAATGAAAAAAAAATAAAATAACATGAACTATGATGAAGGATTAAGACTAAGAAATAAATGGAAATCATTACTAAAAATCATAAAATCTAATAATTGTCCTTC
>APFE030330006.1:0-16820 GCA_000404065.3 Pinus taeda
ACTCCTATATATAGAAAGGAGGTCTTGTCATTTGTATCATCCAAGAATTGTTCATTTGTGTAATGTAAAGGAGGTTTCCCCCTCGAAGAGGTTAAATTCTAAGGTGTTGATCTCTCTTTTCTATGTTTTTGTGAGCTGGTTTCATAGCATGAATACTACTTAATAAATGTGCAAAGAAGTAGATATGCTTATTTATATGATGTTATGAATGTTTAGCGCAATCAGTGAAGGGTTTAGATTTGCTAAATGTTATTAGTTGTAATTTCCAAGTTTTAAGGGTTAGGGTTTGTGAAGGTCGGGTAAAACCCTAATTTTAACAAAAATACATCACATAGTCCTTTAGATGCATAAAATTAGTTCTAACATCTCCCAATAATGCCTCGGGTGAGACTGCAACCTGTGCTACACAAGTTGTTGCCGAAAGGGATGGTAGCGTAGGGTTTTTTTGTTTAGCGCAACTAACTCTGAAACCTAGGTCCAAGCCCCCTCAAGCCAAAAATAAATATTGGACTTATATATGACTTTTGGAATTACATGTCTTTTGGAATTCTTCATATGGCACTTTATCTGCACATTACCTTTGGACTTCCACTTCTTTGTCTTTACAATAATTACATAATTACATCGTGATTTCCACGTCATCATGTGGTTAGAGCATGACAAGTCACTAACATTGATGACATGGACTCATAGTGGCTGGTGACATGGAATTTCTTGATAGGTGACAATGTTTCCACTTGTATCTTAGATCTTACATGCAACTTCCATGTTATTGATTTGTTCATCCTCCAAAGGTTCATTGATCATATTGAGTCTTTCAGATTGCTTCGATCATCAGGATTTCAATGTTCCTCATTTTATTGTGTCATGTGTTCTTCATTCTTGAATGCTTCCTTTGACTACCCCTTTTGCCCGATCTCTTCTTGTATCTTTTCCGTTTTGTTTTGGAATGCCTGCAACTAAGATCACTTATTGTAAGCAAATATTAGTCTGAAAAATATCTTATTCTAACAAGTCTCATGCAAATTTTTTGGTCATGACTTAACAGTGTGCTATGGAGGAATAAATGAAATTTATGGGTGCAGGATGCACTGCCAAAGGGGGAAGGACTAAGTGCTTCGAGGCTTCGGGATGCACTTGTGCGCACAACTGGAGAGAGGAAGCTCAAGGGAGGGCATAGGGCGCAGGTTTGATGGGTGAAGGAAGGCCACTGAGGCTGTTAAAATGTGTTATGCGCTCAAAGGAACCAAGTAGGGCGTAGGGCACATTGTCAAAGGCTAAAGGGATCATGCTTGTGCCTTCCCAAGTGTGTTGTGTGCTTAAGAGAAGCCATGAAGGCATGGGGCGTAAATCCAAAGGCTAAAGGGATCATGATTTTTCCTTTCCAAGTGTGTTGTGTGCTCAAGGGAGATAAGGAGGGAACAGAGCACAAGTCTGAAGGATGAAGGGGTCATGATGTTCCTTCAATGGTGCACCATGTGTTAAACAAGGAGGAAGGCTTTCTATAAGGGCACAGTTCAGAACAAGGAATGGGGAATGATCCTTGGGAGTGCATTATGTGCTCTTGGAGGGTACAGGACACACTTCGGAACAATGAATGGGTCCTGACTAAGGCTTAAGAGTACGCCATCTGCTCTCCTAGCGCTAGTGGGTTAACTTGTGCAACTGAGATTTTTCTAAGTTTGAGTTTAGACACAAAATCAAGTTTGACACACAAATAACTCATCAATAAGGCTTAGACAAGATTGAACAATTATAAATACTCATCAAAATGCCAGTTTGCAAACACTCCCAAAGTATAATAGTGTGTGCGACTACAAGCAAAAGTGTCATTTTACGACAAACAAAGGTATTATACCCATGAAGTGCACTAGATATGTTATAAAAAATGTGACGACACTTAGGAATGGTCAAGAATACTTGAAACATGTGGAATGACTTGAAACGACACTTAAACACCAAAGAGACACTTGATATGATAGTTTGTAGGCTCCAAAATTTGAATGTAGTGAAGTTTTGTAGGGTGTTGTGGCAGCGACAACAATACCCTAGAATTCTCAAGGCCTACATGGTCTTCCACCAATGTTGGGAGCCACTTCTAGTCTTTCCATTTTTCTAGCTTATGGGTTACCTAGGTCCATAACAAATTCAAATTTATCATGTAGTCCCCCCACTTCATACAGTATTGGTCATTTTAGTGACCGTTATGGTGGATGCCCCTCATATCAGCCTACTATTGGAGCATCATGCTCATCTAAAAGCATGTTACACAATACCTCTTCTAAGAGATCACGTGGGCATAATACAAGCACATCTCCACTAACACCCCACATACCACATTAATATATGAAAGTTTCCCCACCCATGTAAAGGCCTCCCTTTTTAAGTTTCATCTTTGAAGGAGGATCTTACACTTTATATAACCCATATGGGATTCCACCATATAATATCCCATACTACTTGTTCCATGGTCATTTCCAATCCAATTTTGTGCCATCACAAGCTCAACAACATGCCAACATTAAATTTGACCAACCTTTACTGGCTTAGTAGGTCCAAGAATTTGAACAACCAAACCTAGTTAATCCTAATACCCAAAAAAATAATGGGAATAATAAGGATAACAACAAATAGAATGGAAAGCACGGATATGTGGGGAAAACTCCCATAACTAAAACAACAATGCTAGTGGAAATATTGATGCTGATAAATAGAATCATAACACTAGTAACATCAATAACAACTTGCAATGAAAAGGGAATAATAAGAAACTTTGCATGAACTTCAACTTGTTCTATATGCAAAGAGTATGGTCACTATACTCACCATTTCCCTCAAATTGTAGATTATAAATAAATGAATCAATCAAATTCCAATCAAGTCCCCATTCCCCTATGGGCATGGAACATACCCAACATGCTTTCCCTCAACCACTGCAACCCATTGTTTTTCACAACCCCTTCCCGCAACAAGGATTTGTACCTACCTAGCAGAAAACTCAATCATCATCTTATCCTTCCAATTATTTGTTGCCAACATGTTAAGCTTAATTTGGAGATCATAACATATTTATGAATTCAATAGATATTCAATTATAAAATCATAATTGTTTGTATACTATGTTGCTTGATGTCTCTCCAACCACCTTGGATGCTACCCAATTGTTGGCTACTGCAACTTCGATGTTGCCAAATCTTATTGGTGACCCAAAGACACCTCCATGACATGCTACCCATAACCCTTATGCATGGGTGGCACATAATTATATCATAGTAGACAACTTGTCCCAATCCCTTGCTTATAGGTTTTGCAAACCTTTCCCTATCAAAGTAAGGCTCTACTATCTATGTTAGCGGAAGCCAACTTTTTTTTCATGCTTGATCACATTTTATTTGGAAAACTTAGAACCATGCTTCCCATCTCTAGTTGCATTTCAAATTCTAGTGGCCATACAAAATATCACCATTCATTAATGCATCATAGATGAGGGGGAATCTACTTGCATTATGTCCAAGAACATATGGAAAAAATTGGGCTCTCCTAAGCTTACCCATTTTTATATCACACTAAGGGCCTATGATGGTCACCCCTCTTAGCTCTAAGGCCTTTACAAAACTTTCCCCATTGAGCTAACAGAAAAAATCATCTTGATCAACATCGAGGTTGCTTCTTTGATGTTTCAAACAATGATATTCCCTTATAATTTGAAGGTCATCACTATTGACCAAATTATGTATTATGATTAATGGCCCACTACCAAATCGGATTAAATCCTTCCCCTCATTGGGGCACATGAGGAATTCCCATCATTTTCTGAAATGGGACCAAAGATCTTTAAAGGTTCCACACTCCTTGGCACTTACCTAAATAAGCCACCTTTATCTTCACCCTTGAACTCTACTCAAGTGTGCATCTCACCTCAATTACAATTGAACCATTCTCCCCTTAGTCTATCCTAGACCCACCCCCTTTAGAGGAAATACCTATTTTCATGCATACATTGTTGCATTGTCTCACCCAAATCCTATTCTTCTACCCCCACCAGAAGTTGAAACATTCCAATTTATTTCCACATGCACCCTCCCAAATATTATGTTGGGAATTTATGTTTTGTATCTTGAACCTCCATCCATGGTACTAATGCTTACATCATCACCCCAGTTTGTTGTACAACCAATCCAACCCATTGTCAACAAACATGTACAAAGACTAGTAACACAACTAGGGCCATCAAGAAGGCTACTAGGGGTAAGGAAGAAAGTAAGGGGTATTTATTTAACCACTCCAAAGTACCTCCTCTATGTGCTATTACTATATTTGGTTGTCCCCTTGACAATAAATCTCCTCATGTCTAGTTGGATTTTGATTGCCATCAATTATGCTCTACCCAAGGGAAGTGTTAAAACTCATCCCTATTGATTCTTTTGACCTCATCCATCATTATCAAAATATACACACATTATCAGTTAGCATCTGGTGCATCTTCAACTTATTTCAAGGGACACTCTATAATTTGTGGTCACATATTCATTATTGTCAAGGTCAACCCACATTTTTCCAAGAATGTTGTGGTATTTTGATTCTCATTACCTATCAAGATGATGAACCCTAGATTAAATAGATAAGGTCATCATTTCTCTCTAATTTCATTAACTTCCTTGATGTCGACACTAGCATGTCTCCACTTCAAGATAGGTCTTACTTTGTGACAATTGTAACTTCTAGTTCTAGTTGAAGACCCCTAAGGCTTGACAGGTCATCAATACCATCAAGTAAAAACACTTATCATTGGTGTTCATATCAAGTTCTAGGGAATTTTCTCCTTAAATAGTAGTGTTTTGATATTACAAGTGCCCTTGAGGGTAATGCATATCTATACTTCACAAACTTGTTAGTTACAATCTCTCTTTTGCACACTTTTCATGCTCAAACAAGATCCCCAAACATATTGGTTATTATTGCAAATACCTTTCCATAATATCATGAGCACAGTACATGCTTATCTCATTTATATAAATTAAAATCTCTCTCTCTTTCTCTCTCTCTCTCTCTCTCCCCCCCAAAGAATCAGTTCAAATCATCATTTAGAAAATGATTTTGTATTCAACTATATGTCTAGCATTAACCTCACACATCAAGGGGAAAATGTTATCACCTAAAAATTGATCACAACACAATATGAGTGACCACCTATTATGACCCTAAGGGGGGCCTATATTGGGTTAAATATATATGGTATGACCCAACATGGGGTATATGTGGGGTTAAATGTACATGTATGTGTAAATGTATATGTAGTACAATCTTCCTAATAATGAAGTGACCACATGTGATATATGTATATACATATATATACATATTTAATATATATATATATAATATTATTATATTTATATATAGATTAATATATCATGTATTCATTATGGGGGATATGTGATTTGGAAATATGAATGTATTTTGGTATTTGGAGGATGTTAACATATTATTATATGTATTGGAGTTGTGCTCCACACTCACGTTGCTTCTTTTAATTGGAATGAGAAGTTATGGAGAGTCGATAAATTTGAAAGAACGATTTACACTATTACACCAAATACAACAATTTCATAAATCCCACAAATGGGTCAGTTACAACAAGTCGATAAAGACTTTAACCCGTGTAACTAGGGCAACAAATTGGTCACTAAACCACTCAATCTAAGATCCTTTGAGTCCACACTCACATTAGTGTACATAGTGTGTACTTCTGATTGGTATGTATTAACCTTTATTGGCAAGTCATTATTTTCTTGGTGAAGCTCATGAGTGGTGTTGAAGTTTTTACATGGATACTAGATGGAACATTACATGGGAAAAATTTGAAAAACTATTTTCTAAAAAATGGATAAATGATACAAAAATGGAGGAATGGTATTAAATTCAAGATGAATTAAATGAAGATAAATAAGATATCAATAAGAAAGGAAGTGAGCTATATAATATACAAAACCCTAATGAAACATTGATTAAGGAGATTAAACATTAAAACAGGGAAAGAGTAGCAAAAGGAATTGGAAAAAGGATTACTCAAAGGAAGAATTGAAAAAGAAATATTAGGAAATATATAGACTATGAAACCACAATAGAAAACTACTAGATGATCTTAAGAGATTGAAAGAAGAAAAGAAGCATTAGCAAAGTCAAGAAGAGAAAAGAATCATAGATGAAGAGACTACCAAAAGACTTGAAGAGGAAATTTGTAAGAAGATTGAAGAAACTCTAGACATGGATGTGGTAAAACCATAAATGCATTCTAAAATTAAAGACGGACGTCATAATTTGATCAATGAGGTCGCATTGAAACTTCAAATGAAGAAAATATTCAAAAAGGTCTCCAGAAGATACTTAAAAAAATTGAACTCCATCTAAAGGGTGTGCATACCAAATATGATGGTATTATATCCAAGGTTAGAGAAGTTAAAAACCAAGCAAAGAGGATACAGGATACCATTATTTATGGAATGTTTTGCATAGTGAAGGAAAGCTATCAAATTTGAAACCATATCGACATCCTCATTGCCAAGAAAGATTTCAAGGAAGACAACAAGGTCAATATCAACATTATCAAGGAAGAAATAAAGATCCATATCATCATTATCAAGGAAGAACATGGAGTACTCATCAATATTCATGGAACAAAGAATCAACAAATCATTATTCAATAGGATGTTATCAAATACCAAAAACTACTAAAATTGGAGAAGTCACAACAACAAGACATGGAATTAAAGGAAATAACACTATGTAACAACCAATCATCAAGGATTAAGACCAAAAAATAATTTGGATGGATGGATTATCATTAGTGGCAAGAAGAAAGTAGGAATCTAAGGAAATCCTATTATTTGGTTTCATCACATGTAACTCCTTTAATAGCAAATCTTTTCAAAGGAGGGTATTATGTTATGACCCTAATGGGGGGGCTATATTGGTTTAAATATATATGGTATGACCCAAGGGGGCACATATATGGGGTTAAATGTATATGTACCATGTAAATATACATGTAATATGACCTTCCTAATATTGAAAGGGCCACATGTGCAATGTGTGGATATATATAGAGATCATGTATTCATTATGGAGGACATGTGATTTGGATGTATGAATGTATTTAGGCTCTTGGAGGATCTTATCCTATTATTATTTGTATTGTAGTTGTGTTCCATTCTCACATTATTGTACATGGTGTGTACTCTTAATATTTATGTATTTAGATCATAACACCACTAGGATCATCATTATCACATCACAATAAAAGGTTACTCATGGCATAATAGGTATCTCTAAAAGAGTAACCAAAAAATTATGCAAAGTGGGTTTTGATTCATCTGCTTGACTTAGCTATTGGTGGTTTGCACAACTTGTGCATTTGTTTCTTCAATACCCATGTAGATCTAAAATGCAGCAAAATCAATCACTCATAGTGCAATGAATGCTAAATATCCCATCTTGAGTACTCTAGGGAGGGTGTACCAGGAGCCTCGAGATCCATCCACATTCATGGTCCAGTCCTATGTGTTTTAAGGTGATTGGTGTAATTTTGAACCATGTTTTTGTTGAAATCACTGACATGCAAGTAAAGATTTACCCACCATGACATAAGAATCATAGGGCGGATGTAATAGCCCTTTTCCTTGGAAAATGTTAGATGAAGTGATACAAACTTCTACGGTGTCATATTATTCAATGCCAATCAGTGTATATGTCGAAAAATTAAAACTATAGTGCAAAACAAATAAGATAACATTTATATAGCATATGCTAGAGGCAAAACTTTAAAAATAAGAGTAACCCACAACCTAGAAAAATTCTTGGTTAAATTTATCCTTGTAAATAAACCCTATAAACAGTGGCAACATTTTAAGCGTATTTATAACAAGTTCATATTTATGATTCGAATTGCTTCCTCTACTACAACTTCAATCCTAGCCATAAACTTCTCAATAAGCAATATATATTCCTCAGTTGTGCATTAAAGATATAGAAAAACAATGTTTATTGAGTACAAGATAGAAAAACAAGTTAGAGAAAAAACATGATTTCACATTCAACAACATGATGGGAAGTGTTGTTGTTAAATCCTTGCTATTGTTATTCTGGAAAATCCTTTTATGTTGAATCTAATGATCATAGACATCACAAAACTAAGAACAATAAAGCTTGGCTGGATTTGTAAGGCATCAAAGAATGTAAAGGGGTTTTATTGTAGAGTTGCTACACTAGAATCACAAATATGTCATACTTGATGAAATTCATCAATCAGATAATCAATAAATCAATGACATCAATGTCAAGATGAAAATCAACTATACTAATACCACTCTTATAAACATGGCAATTGAGTATATTTTAGTAAGACTATTCCTACCACAATTAACTGAAAGGAAATCATTTTGAAATGTAGTCTAATATCTTTATTTATATACTTTCTTATTTATATCATTTTTTTTTATATTAATTTATCATAATGATTTTATTTTTAATTTAAATTCGGCTCAAATATAATAAATAAAGATCAAATTCATTCATAAAAATTACATTAAAAAGGTTGAGCTTTATTCTTTTATTTTCTAAAATTTTATTAATCAAATAATTAAGCTAAAATAAATTTGTAATTTTTTCAATATTCTCTTCACTACCATTTATCAATTCACACCATTTATCTTTTTTTATTCAAACCCAATATATTCATTTTATAATATAATTTGAATTTCTATTGATTTGAAATTAGTATATCTAAACGATTTAAATAAAAATCCATGATATTAATTGCTAATTAAAACTAAAAACCATGGTGATGGCAATGTCCTGCTTTTGTTTTTTTGCATTTTGCTACCACTTGATTTTTTGTATTGGGCAAGAAGACTAAAGTTTATATATAAATATAAATATATATTATAATATATATATATAAAAAAGGCCCAAAAATCTTAATAAATATCTAATTTAAAAAAATATATTTGACACCAAAATCAAAATACAACATTATACAAAAATTATAATAATAAGGATATAAGAATTATTACACAAAACAAAATTCTACTAGTCTAGATCTTAAAAAAAAAGTATTTTATTTTATTTTTGTGTAATTTCATGAAGTCAAATTACAAATTTTATTTTTTAATAAACCATCTTAGATCCCTCGGGGCTTGGTAGATCTCCAGTTAAATGAATTTAAGCTAGTTTAATTATTAATAATTGATAATTATAATGGTTGATATTATCAATTTTATTTTATTTTTATGTAATTTGACCTAGTCAAAGTATTTTAATTAATAATTATAATTATTAATTTTATTTTATAATTTATTTATTTTTGCATGGTAATGGTAAAGCATTTCCCTTTGAAAAAAACTTTCCTATTGTCCACTTGTCATCACTATGTACCTTTGGATTATGTATTAGACGATTAAAAAGTGATCACTACAAGTGATTTTTCTCACATAAAAACATGTAAACATAAACGTATGCAATGTTTAACATGTAACATTTAACTAGAAGGGCCTAACGTTTCAATGAAATTACAAGTGATTTTTCTCGCGTAAATATGTAAACATGTAAACATAAACGTATGTAATGTTTAACATGTAACATTTAACATTTAACATTTTTAATCTAATGTCAACCCTATTTAAAAATCAATTTAATTATTATTATGTATAAACACAATATAAATTTAAAATATAAAGATGTTTACTAACACTCAAAAAAGAGGTATGGTAGATAAATAAACCAGAGGTATGGTAAACAAATAAAACATTTTTTTATATTTACTACACAAGTATGGTAAATAAATAAAAATATAAATAAACTAGAGGTATGATAAATAAATAAAAGCTTTTTTTATATATATATTTACTCCATAAACCTCTTTATATTTACCAAAACTCAAAAAAGAGGTTTTATTTAGGTGAAGATTATGGACCAAATACCATGGGCCAAATATCATATTTATAAAAGAGATACGGTAAATAAATAAATATGAAAGAGGTATAAAGAGGTAGGGTAAATAATTAAAAATATATCAAATAGGATTAGAAATCAACATATAATTATATACTGAGATATGTTTTCAGAGAAGAGTTGGTGAATAGAGAACGATTAGCTAGGGTTACAAGTTTCTGAGCTCCATGGAGGCGCGCAAAGGGGGGAACTCCACTCCCTCCTACAGGCAAGCAATGGCCAGTCACAGTAACAAACCTTTAGAATCTGTTAGAGGGCCTGCAAGGGAAAGGAAACGGAATCTGGAAGAGGATCATGATTTCACCAAACCAAGGGAGGTCAATAGCATGAAAGACAATGAGGAAGAAGACAAAAAACAAGGAGCAGAAAACAAGGCACAGAAGGGGCCATGTAAACCCAAGACTGAGGTCACTCCCAGCGTAGTTTTAAATGATCCTGCTCTACAGGCACATAGAGACAACATGTGGACCTATGCTATCATTTGTGAATTCATGGGATTATGGCCCACTGAAAAGGCATTACAAACATGGATTAAATACCATTGGAAATCAAAAGGAAGCATAGACCTACACCTTGGGTCAAAGGGATTCTTCACTGTGGTCTTTACAAATATTGAGGAAAAAGACAGGGTTTTTTAAGGAGGACCCTACTTCTATGTGGTAGCAGGCCTCTACATGCGGCCATGGATGATGAATTTTGTCCTGAAGCGAGAAATCTTTACTTCAGTCCCGGTCTGGGTAAGACTCTACTCCCTACCTCTTGATTACTGACAAACGGAATCGTTATCTGCCATAGGTAATAAACTAGGGCATTTTGTTAAAGCCTCTGAGGCCACCAGAAGGGGAAAATATACTTCCTTCGCAAGAATATGTGTGGAGATGGACCTATCGGGAGCCCTACCAAATGAGGTTATCTTGGAAGTTTTTGATGAAGAATGGGTGCAAACAATAGATTATGAACATATTCCTTTCAGATGTCGTAGATGCCATGAGCATGGGAACTTATTTAGAGACTGCCCTCTTAGCAAAATAGAGAACAGAAGTAAAGAAACCACAATGAAAGACACTGAAATCTTTCACAAAGTGGGACATAGAGGAAAAGGGGCCCAAAGAAATAGCAAATAGAAGGGAAACAGGCCAGTCTAAACAAATTCCAAGTTCTCGAAGAAGAGGAAGAAATACCAAAAGCAGATAAGGTAATGGAAGGAAGCTCAGGGGAGAAGGAGAAAGAAGGAGATAGGGAACAAGCATATAATGTTACTAAACGGAAGGAAACACTGCTGAGCGATGGGGAACTTGAGATGGATCAAGAAATGACACAGAGTGAGATGGAAACGGAGGATAGTGAACTGCAAGAGATTTTGGAAAGAGAAAACCTAGATCTGGAAGGATTCTTGAAACAGAGCACCATTGGATGGGTAGACTCAGTACCTCAAGAAGAGTTCAACTGAGTACAACAGTTGTTTCTATGGAAAACTCAGGCCAAAGAGCTGGAAAGGAAAAGAAACAAGGAAAGGCAGGGTAGCGAAGGAGTGAAAACTATGAAAACCTCACCAGGATTAGCTCCCAGAAACCTAGGTAAGAAAAGAGGAAGGAAAAATCAGAACGAGCTACTGATGGAATGTGGAAAGCTAATGATAGATTCAGGTAAGATGAAAGACCTAGCCAATTACTCTTTTACAAATCTTTAATAATGAAGTTCACAACTTGGAATATTAGAGGTTTAGGTAGTAAAAGAAAACAAAGAATACTTAGCAATAGAATGAAACAAGAAGCTCCGGATATGATCTTTATCCAGGAAACTAAATGTTCCATTCAAAAAATCAAAGAAATTCATAGCAAATGGCTCAATAGGTTTGAGTTTCTAGAAGTTAAAGCAGATAATACAGCAAGAGGCATACTCACTCTTTGGTACCCCCAAAAGATTGGCATAATAGATGCTGAGGCATCTAGGAATTATTTATCAGTGATTATTCAGCCTATGGGAGACAACGAGACTTATTTGGTCACGAATGTTTATGGCCACAAAGACTGGATGACAAACTTAGATTTCTAAACTCTCTTGTAGAACTAAGAGATAGACATGCAGGAGTTCCATGGATCATGGGCGGGGACTTCAACATGATCAAATCACTTTTGGAAAAAAAGGGGGAACAAGAACTTTAACCAAAGATTCTACAACATTTCAAGCTTTCATAGATAATATGAAGCTAGTTGACACTGAATTGAATAATGGCCTCTTTACTTGGAACAATAAGAGAGGAGGGGAGTCTCAAGTAGCCTCAAAGTTAGACATATTCATAATCTCAGAGGACCTTATGCTCACAAACAAGGAAATGATAGTGAGAATTCTCCCCTTTGGTGGCTTGGACCATTGGCCTATTCAAATGGAGGTACAAGGTATTGGAACCCCTAAGAATAGACCTTTCAAATTTGAGAATATTTGGCTTACCCACCCAGATTTTATCAGCAATATAGCAAGATGGTGGAAATAATATCTGCATATTCAGGGAACAAGAATGTTTTTGCTCCACAAACTACTCAAATACATCAAGCTCAGACTCAAAGATTAGAACAAGAATGATTTTGGCAAAATTTTTGCAGCGAAAAAGGAGGTTGAAAACAAAATGCAGATACTCAATCAAACTCTTATTACAGAGGACTTTGATAGAGGCAAAGATGAACAAGTTACCAAACTTCATCAAGACTGGGAGAACTTTTGTAAACAAGAGGAAATATATTGGAGACAAAAATCTAGAGTGCAATGGCTAAAATAAGGGGAAGGAAACACCAGATTTTTCCACAGATCCACCATGGCGAATAGATCCCACAATAGTATCTCTTAAATCAAGGATGAGGGAGGTCATCTTCACAATTCCCATGAAGAGATTGAAATTGTGTTAGTCCATCACTTTCAAGGTATAGTGAAGGAGACCAATGCAGACAGAGATCATTTTCAGAGACTTAACAAGGCATATTCCTAGACTAGTATCAAGAGAGGATAATTTCAATCTCAACAGGCCAGTGACTGAAGAGGAGGTAAGTGAGGCAGTTAAGGAAATGCATAATGGAAAAGTGCCAGGACCAGATGGTTAAATCCTATTGGAGCATAGTTAAACAAGATATTATGAATGTAGTGGACAATTCCAGATTGAATAGAACCATTCTGAAGGTGCTCAATACTTCTTTCATCTCCTTGATCCCCAAACAGGATAATGCTCAGACTCTGGACAGGTTCAAACCCATAGATTTGTGCAAAGTGGTGTATAAAATAATATCCAAAGTGGTTTCCAATAGACTAAAACCCCTTCTTCCAACTCTAGTTTCTATGGAGCAATCAGGTTATGTGGAGGGCAGACAAATTCTCAACAACATCATTCAAGGGCATGAAGTGGTATATTCATTATTAATCAATAGGAAGGCGGGAATGATTATGTAATTGGACCTTGCCAAATCTTATGATAAATTGAATTGGAACTATATTAGGAAGGTCCTTCTGGCCTTTGGTTTCGATCATAACTGGGTGAAATGGGTTATGGCACTGGTCACTTCCTCTAGCTTTTCAATTTTGGTCAATGGTTCTCCTTCCAAGACCTTTAATCCTTCAAGAGGTCTCAGATAGGGAGATTTGCTCTCTCCCTTTCTCTTCATACTCATGATGGAAGGACTTGGGTCATCTATCAAGCATGAGAAAGAAGGGGGTAACATCAAGGGTATCCAACTTTCTGAAACTGGAAAGGCTTTGTCTCATCAACAATTTGTTGATGACACTATGTTGCAGGGAGTTCCCACGGTAAAAGAAGCTCTTTCTTATAAACAAATCCTGCGTGACTTTGCCATGGCCACAGGTATGGAGGTAAATCTGTCCAAATCTAAGATTTTTTTCTTTAATACTAACATTGCTATTCAGAGAAATATCTCCAAAATTCTGGGCTTTCAAAGAGAGGTCCTTCTTTCCAAGTACCTGGGAGTTCCTCTAACTAATAAACCTTTTGCATAAAAGCATCTGGGAGCCGGTAATTAATAAGATGCAGGACAAAATCAAAAAATGGACTATCAGATCTTTAAACTTGGCGGGTCGGTTGGTGCTTACAAAATCTGTTTTGCAAATCAATCCCCATCTTCATGCTTTAAGCACTTCCAGCTCCAAAGGGAGTTTTACATCAATTCAGAACCATTCAAAGATACTTTATTTGGGGTAAGGCGGAGGAGAGAAAGAAATGGGCCTTAGTAGCCTGGGATAAGATATGCAAACTGAAAACCCACGGGGGTCTTGGACTGGATGATCCAGATGTACTCAACAAGGTTCTAGGAGCAAAATTATGGTGGCGTTGGGTGAAAGAACCAAAGGCTCAGTGGGCTAATGTTTGGAAAGAAAAATATGCCAGCTCTTGGCAAGATAATGATCACATAAGGATGACAGGTATCATAAAAGGATCCCACATTTGGAATAATGCGTGGGAGAATAGAGGCATAGTGCAGAACAACAGTTTTTGGGAGATCAGAGAAGGAGACCTGGCTCTACTTTGGGAGGACAAATAGCAACAAGAACCTACACTGTTAAGAGAGGACTTTCTGGACCTTAAGAAAGAAACAAATACCAAATGGCTTTTCAAGGTTAGAGATTTTTGGGAATAAACCAGTATAGAATACAAATGGAGAACCTAGAATAAAATAGAATTTGGGGATAACAACCCCTTGAAAGCAAAAGCAGATGCACTACTGACTATTTTGGAACAAAGGATGATTCTTGTTTTAGAGGGGCATGACCAACTTAGATGGGGCAACAATAATGAAGGTACCTTCAATATTAAGGAAGCCAAAAAGATATTGCTTGAACTGGATTCCAATGTACAAGACAAAGTTTGGCAGAGCCTTTGGAGGCATCAAGGTTGGATAAAAATCAAACTCTTCATGTGGTTGGTACATCATAAAAAAATTATGACTTGGGATAATATTAGGAAGAGGGGTGTTCTAAGACCTTCTAGATGCCAGCTCTGTGAAGCTCAAGAGGAGACAATGGAGCACCTTCTCAATGACTGCATCTTTACCTTTAGGTTGTGAGACACCTTTGCCACAATTTTCCAACAAACGGACAGGGAAAAAGAAGCATTATCAATACCCTAAATAACTAGAGACGAAACTTCTCTGAGTATGAGTCTCTCTGCCTGGCTTGGGTTTTAATTCCAGGCTTCATAATTTGGAATGTTTGGAAAGAAAGGAACAACAGAATCTTCAAAAATGTTCACAACACCAACCATCACATTTTTTAGCAGATCTTAAGACATCTCAAGGAGACGGTTGGCACTATTATGCAATACTCCCCAAAAAATCCACCTTCTGAAAAAGAGCGGCAGATTTTGAGTCGATTGGGTATGCAGGGGCTTATTCCATGGGGGATGGTTAGGAAGGTTATCAATCCAGCAAATAAGCCGGATTATTAGCATCCTCCCCCTCAGGGTTTCCCGAAATTCAACATTGGTGGGGCCTCAAAAGGCAACCCAAGTCTTGCTAGTTCTGGAGGTGTGCTACGAGATGATAATGGATGTATTCTCTTTATTTTCCATTGCCATCTGGGAAGCGCTACGAAAAATATGGCTGAATTAATGGCTCTTGAACAGTGTTTAGATTTCCTGAAGCAGGATAATCTCCAGAATATTATTATTAAGGTCGATTCTGAGTTGATCATTAACTCGGTTAACAAAATATGTTGTGGAACAGAGCCAGAAAAATTCTCAAGTCATTGGAGGCTGATCTAGGTCTTTCAAAGGATACAAATTCACCTCCTAGACTTACGCACAGTGAGTTTCACTCATGTGTGAAGGACGACTAATAAATTGGCAGACATTCTGGCCAATCGAGGAGTCGTATGCACTAAAAACAGGGTCAAGTTGATATGGAGAGAGATGTCTCAGAACAGATTAAGGGAGCAGTGTTGTAGTCATGCGGAAGAGGACAATAAGATATTCAGAAAAAGAGCCACAGAAACGGGATCTGATTGAATTTTTGACACAAGTAAAAGCGCTTTTGGAATGCAGGTCTATGATTGGCAACATCAGGGCTATGATTGGCAACAACGAACCAGAAGTTTCAGGGAGTTTGTTGGAAGAAGGGATTTTCTTCTTTCTTTGGCCCAGGCATCGGATCCAGTCTTTCATGGCAGCCATAAAAGCGCGTTTTTATGTCTGCAGTAGCTTTACCACCCTTGAAGTGGTTTCCGATGTATCGCAACACCTTCAGGCCGGAAGCAGTTTTTTTTTTCATTTGGCAGCGATTCCATTCACCACGCAACACGTGGCTTAGAGTGGGGAGGAAATACCACCCTCATCGCGTGATAATCATCAATGGGTTATGGCAGCGTGATATGATTTGTAACCGTTGGATCACTAGCGGTTAACCAATGGCCTAGATTTATCACGCTAGTTAGTGAGTCCGAAACGAAGGTTAAAGCTCGAGTTGTTAGCATGAACCATCTGGAATCACGTGCATATGATGGATTTCGGGAGGAGAAATTAGATGATGGTTTTGTGAAAAATGGACCCGATGAAATTATCAATTACGATCTACTGAGTCCATTGGGTCTGTTTGGCTTGTTAAACGGTGTGCTTATTAGCCACCCGAAATGTCTCTCAGCCGCTAGATCTTCAGCTTAGGATCTAAAGGCTAGTTGTGGGTTAAATCCTTTTGTACACTATTTCTTTTTTTAAATTGAATATAAGGATCCACTCTTGCCTTAGCAAAAAAAAACATATAATTATATACCAAGTTTATGCGCCAAATACCATGGTAAATAAAAGAGATATGATAAATAAATAA
>APFE030330022.1:0-26475 GCA_000404065.3 Pinus taeda
ATTTATTTTTATCCTATATCTTCTAAATTAAATCTAGAAGAAAATATGCACCCCGAAATGTTGGAGGGCCCTAAACATTTTGACTTGGTTGAAATAAAATAAATAAAATTAAATAAAATTAAAAAACTAAATCGAAAATAAAATAAATAATAGTTATAACTATCAATACAATATTTTGACTTCGTGAAGTTGCACAACACTAAAACTAAGAATGAAATAAAAAAATTAATCAATATGAAAAAGATGTTATAGCGTAATGTTTAACATTTTGAGAAAGTCAAATTACATAAAAATAAAAATGAAATTAAAGAAAATTATTAATATAATGGAATGTAAATATTTTAAATATGTCAAAATAAAATAAAAATAACAAAATAAAATTAACCTTATAAAATAAAATAGGCCTATGGTATTCATGTGGAATATAGCATATTTAAAGTAGGAAACTAAACTTGCCTAGATCTATTTTAACTCTATATCTACGAAGCACCTAGAAGGACCAATTTTCTTAATATACAAACCTCTTTTAGAGTCGAGAGATTTGATCCCTCTTGACACTTGGTAGATCCTGAGTAAAGATAGATATAAGCTAGTCTATAACATAATCAATTTATAGACTTGTCTATAAGTCTATCTCTTAATAAATATTTTCTATTAAAATATATTTTCAGAATATTAAACTAAAAATAAAAATAAGAAAATTAATTTTCTGTATTTCTATTTTTTTCACAATATTTTATGATTTTCTATCATTTTTCAAAATATTGTATTATTTATATACCTTTATTGAGTAAAAATATATATATATATTTTCTTTAAATTATTTTTAAGAAATATGTGTCCAAGATCTCACGAAAAACCTATCACGAAAAACCTATCTCCATTTGATTTAGACTTTTATAGTGTCAAAATGTTTGCATTTAAGAAATGTATTATTTAATATAAATTTGTTTAGACTTATTTTAATTTAAGATTTATTAAAAATTTTGGGATCAAATATTTTTTGGAATTATCTTAAAGAAATTTAATCCCTCTAAGTTAAGATGGATCTAGATTAATAATATATTATGTACATTATTAAAAATAAGTATGAAAGCCAAAAAAATTTCAATATCAAATTTATAATTTCTCATTACATTGTTGAAAATAACTTTTGTAATCACTTGAGCGGTTAAGAGCAAGTGTTTCCTCCTAAAAGGTCATAGATTCATAACCAAAAGGGGTAGACCATGTATGCCTTGGTAAACTTAGCAGTTAGCAGTCAAATAGCTATACATTTGTGGGCCCCTTGTCACACAAACAAAATGTCTCACAAATTTGATAATAATAATAATAATAATAATCTAATTTCCTAAAAACACATATTCATTTAAATAAAACTCATTGATATTCGAAATATTTTAAATTACAAACATAATTTTAATTTCTTTTATATTCTAAAATTAAATAAAAATATCATCACATGGAATTAATCTTTTACTTATTATTTTAGAAAATGGAACATACAATATACCCTCTATTATTAAATATAAAAGGCAACACAATGAATAAATCTCCCTTTGAACATATTTGTTGATCTCTATCTCTACTTTACCACGACTAGTCTAATCAGGTAGTGGAAACAATAAAGATTGTGGGATGGGTTCTCTCTCAGGTGCCTCATGCATAACAAGAAAAAAAAAATATTATGATGCACTCTAGTCAGTGAGCGTCCTACATACAGAGTTAAAATAATAATGATGTTGAAGGGAAGATGATTTATTGTCTTATTGGAATGTTATTCGAGCAGGTAGAAACACTCTAGATTCAATCATGTAACAAAAATCCATTTTCCCAAGATCGATGTCAAGCACTTTCAATGATTTCATCATTCCCACAAATTCCAGAAATCCCACTTGAACTTGGGCTTCATGATTCTGCAACAATTTCCGGCAAGTCACTTGAAATAATCGCAAGTTTTCTTTAACTTTTGACTGGCTATGGGCCTTTCAAAATTTAGGAACTGCATTAGTTAGAGATTTAGATGGTGGAAGCTTTGGGGCATTTGTCACAAGCCTAGAAGGATAGAGTGAATCTCCGGTCCTGATATTCTTTTAAGACAGTTGCTTAGGGGTTGACATACCTTTATAAGAATGTCCTTTCTTGACCATATGGGCCACTCGATTAGCCTTCTCTATTTTAGGTCGCACCTTGAAACTCATAGGTGGAACAGGAGATACATATTTCCAACAACAAGCAGGAAAATCCCTGAATATAACATTCCCAGGTATTCTAGTGAGGTTGATTGCTCCCAATATGATGCTGTTGGTAAGAGAATTTTGGGTAAACGCCCAAGTGAAGAAGACGATGCTTTGAAAAATCTACATTTACATAAGCTCAAGTATGGTAAGAGCGCCAATCCTAATTATAGTGAAGCTCTAAATAAAATTGGAGAGAAAGGGAAAATAATAATTGACAAGGACAACAACAATAGTTCATAGGAGAGTAACCCTATTCCTAAGCTTCAGAAGTCAACCAAAACATTTGCAATCGGGGATTCTCCTCAGAAGCCAATCAAACCATCTGCATTCATCTGCAGTTAGGGATTTCCCTCAGAAGCCAATCAAACCATCTAAAGTCATGGATTTTCCTCCTGGCTGTGGGAGATATGCATCTCCTATTCCACCTATGAAACCATTTTTGGTAAGGGATTTTCCTCCTGGTTGTGAGAAATATGTATTTCCTATTCCAGCTATGAGTTTCAAGGTGTGACCTAAAATAGAGGAGGCTAATCGGGTGGCCCATATGATCAAGGAAGGACATTCTTATAATGGTATGTCAACCCCTAAACAGCTTTCCTCAAGGAATATCAGAACCAAAGATCCACTCTATCCTTTTAGGCTTGTGACAAATTCCCGAAAGCTTCCCCCATCTAAATCTCTAACTAATGCAGTTCCTAAATTCGGAAAGGCCCATACCCGGTAGAAAGTTAAAGAAACCATTCGATTATTGGAAGTGACTTGCGAGAAATTGTTGCAAAATCATGAAGCCCAAGTCCAAGAATCGTGAAGCCCAAGTGATTTCATCGTTATAGCTAGTAATGCAGGAGGTGCCTAAGAGATATCCCTTCCCACAATCTTCAATGTCTCCACTTCCCAATCATCAATTCACAGAGATACAAACCAATAAATATGATGAGAGGGAGCTTCCTATATTGGGTTGTCTTCTTCAAAAAGCCCCTACACTTAAGGAAGTGAATCTTAAGCTGACAATAAAATGTAATAATGATCATCCTAACTTCTTTTTAGAGAAATGGCAGTCATTGAAAAATTGTCGTAAGGCAACATTACCGAAATGATATGTGAATTTAATTTTTGTTTTTAATATTTATTTTAGCACCATTGTTATCATTATATTGTTTTTCTTCTCAAAAATACAACCTTAGGGCCATAGCTAATTGATATAATTTCTACTCTATAAGTTCAAAATATCTACTTTTACTAAAGTAGGTTGTAAGTTTTATTTATTAAAAATAGCCTAGATCCATTTAACTTTGGATTTATTATGAGAAATTTGCTTGATGTACGATCCTTTTTTTTGGAGTGTATAATTTGACCAAAAGTTTGCATTTGGAAGGATTTGATGTCTAAGCACATGATAGATCTTGAGTTATATGGATCTTTTTAATATGATGCAAGAGTTGATTTCAAACCATATTTTCATAATCTACCCAAATTATAATTTAGACTCAAAATTATCTAATGAATAACTTTATCCATTTTTATAATTGAGACTCTCTTAGAAACATAAATTGTATTTTCTAGAAACTTGACTCTTCTTATATATCCAACATATGAATAAGAGGGAGAAAATAACAAATAAACTTGGCAAAAAATTCAGAGATGGATTAAGCATTTTTCAAATTGGTGCATTTAATAGTTCAATATTACCAATGTTATTAAGAATTTGTAATTGGCAAAAATTGATGTATGTATAGATATATATTTAAAAATATAAAACCAAATAATGAATATAAATGTACATTTTTTTACTCACTGGATCTCATTACCTACCAATAACTTAGACATAGATGGTTTGAATAGAAACATTAGATGCAAAGGTATTGAACAATCCGTAATTGATTGTAAGAGATATAGGGTCTTTCTTATTCATGACCATAGTCCTTGAAAATTTCCATGAATTGGAGGAACTAGAAGGGAACAAAGAAACATACAAAAAAATAAAAAGGGCATATGAATCAAACAAATACTAGATTAAAGAAACAAAATATAAGGATATTGTTGTCAGAGGCAAGGTGTGCAGCAACCAAACAAATATATACACAACAATTAAATCATGCACAGAAGACACAGAAAATTAACGTGGTTCACCCAACCAATCTGGGCTACATCCACCAAACATAGGCATCGACAATTCTTTATTAATCAAACAGGAGATTACAAAATTAATCAAGTTCCTCACAAAATCTCATCCAAAACAATCCGTATGGACATCTGATTTATAGCTAAGAGAATATAACTGCCTCATAAATCCTCTCACATCAAATATAAGATGCATTAACTCTGTCCGAACAACCTGGAGCTAATCTAGCAACAAATTCCTATTGTTCTCACACACTGAGATTTTTGCCTATTTTAATGAAACAAAAAAATCTCAACAATCTCCACGTTGACAACAGTTAGCTTGATACCGTGTTTGTTTATTATTTTATCTTTTCTGCAAGCCAAGAGAAGCCAAACACCATCGTAGCTTCTCTAACAAAACGGGTTTCGTGAACATGTTTGCACAATTCTCCTTTGTATGTACCTTTTCAAGAGAGACTCCCCTTTCAGTGATAACATGTCTTACAAAATGGTACTTGATAGGTATATGCTTTGATTTACTTGATAGGCCAGATTCTTAGCCAAATGTATTGCACTTTGACTGTCACAAAATAACTTGATGCTGTCCTACAACCTACCAAATTCACCAAACAAACCTTTCAACCAAATCGCTTCTTTGCAAGCATGAGAAGCAGCAATGTATTCTGCTTCAGCAGTGGATAAAGAAACAACGTTCTATAGCTTTGACATCCAGTTGATAGCTCCACCTGCAAGAGTAATGACATACCCTGATGTTGACCTTCTCTGATCCAAATCACCTGCAAAATCGGAATCAACATATACACAAACAAATTCACTACTCTTATTGTAAGTGATACATAACTACCTGTACCTCTCAAATACCGAAGCACCCATTTCACTGCTGACTAGTGTTGTTTTCCCGGATTTTCCATATACCTGCTGGCAACCCCAACTGCATGTGAAATATCTGGTCGAGCACAAACCATCACATACATTAAACACCGTACTACATTGGCATATGGAATTTGAGACATATAATCCTTTTCTTCATCTGTATTAGGACATAAACTCGAAGAAAGCTTGAAATGGGAAGCGAAAGGGACTGAAACAGGCTTCACATTATTCATACCATATTTCAAAAGTATTTTCTCGATATACTTCTG
The DNA here is from genome assembly GCA_000404065.3 of Pinus taeda. NCBI lineage: Eukaryota > Viridiplantae > Streptophyta > Pinopsida > Pinales > Pinaceae > Pinus > Pinus taeda. The sequence goes on from APFE030330022.1 coordinate 5,507, forward strand.
TTATGATAGCCATATCTTACCATTGCTCCTGTCTCTGAAAATCTCCATGCCCAAAATCTGTCTTGCTGCTCCTATATCGTTCATATCAAACGTCCTTGCCATGTGAGCCTTCAACCTATTGATTTCTTCTATGCTTTTTCGCTCTAAAAGCATATCATCAACATACAATACTAAGATAATGAATATGCCAATTTTCTTATTGCTTAAAATAAACACAATGATCATATTCACTTCTAACATATTTCTGACTCAACATGAAAGAATCAAACTTCTTATACCACTAACGAGGCGACTGCTTCAGGCCATATAATGAATTCTTGAGCCTGCAGACAAATTTCTCATTGTGATGCTGAACAAACCCTTCCGGTTGTTCCATGTAAATTTCCTCATCTATGTCTCCATGTAGAAATGCAGCCTTAACATCTAATTGTTGCAACTCTAAATCAAGAAAATCCACTAATGCTAACACAATTCTAATTGAAACAATTTTAACCATTGGTGAAAAAATCTCATGAAAGTCAATGCTAGCTTTCTGAGAAAACCCTTTTGCAACCAGCCTCACTTTGTACCTATCTTCTATATCATTCACACCCTGTTTCAGCTTGGAAACCCATTTACACCACACAATTTTCCTGTCTTTCGAAAGCTCAACCAGATCCCATGTGCCGTTCTTACCTAAGACCATCATTTCATCCTTCATGACTGCTTTCCACTTGTCACTTTTCGAACCTTTTATTGCTTCCTGATAGCATAGAGGTTCATCATCATTAGCAGTAAATGCAACTGAAGTAACATAATCATCATACCTTCTCGGTGGCCGTTTGATTCTTGTCGACCTCCTTAAGGATGTTTCTGGTGCTTCCGCGATTGGCTGACTACCATTTGTAGAAACTTTTTAATGATCAGTATCTGAGACCTGTTCATGATCTATACCTGAACCATGTTCATGTTCCGATTTTGAAACCTGTTCATGACTAGTATCTGAACTATGGTCATCATGAGTATCATTAAAAATGCTATCAAACTGAATGTGCTGAAAGTCAGATACATCATCATGTTTCAATCTACTATCTATATCTAACTGTACAAGAGTGTATTCATTAAAATTTACATCTCTGTTGATGATGATTTTGCGGTTAGTAGGATCCCACAATCTATATCCCTTTGTTCCAACACCATACCCAACAAAGATATACCTTTTAGACTTTGGATCTAATTCAGTTCACTAATGTTTAGGCACTAGAGCATATGCATCACAACCAAACGCTCTGAGTTTAAAATAGTCACAAGGGTGACCAATCCATACCTCTTTAGGAATCTTGCAGCCTATCACCGTTGATAGAGATCGGTTTATCGGATAACAAGCTGTTTCCACCTCTTCCATCCACAACTCCTTTCGCAACCTAACGTTACTCAACATACTCCTTACTCTCTCTAGAAGAGTCCTATTCATGCGTTCAGAAACTCCATTTTGCTGAGGAGTATAAACGATGGTCTTATGTCTCTCGATCCCTGCATCCCTGCAATAGCTGTCAAACTCCTTGGAAGTAAACTCACCACCATTGTTAGTTCTTAAACATTTTATTGTTCTACCACTGCTGTTTTCTACCAATGCTCTAAACTGCTTGAAAACTGAAAAAACATCACGCTTCCTTTTCAACATGTAGACCCACACTTTCCTAGAATAGTCATTAATAAACGATACAAAATATGACAAGCTACCATATGAGGTTGTAGGGGCTGGACCCCAGACATCTGAATGGATATAATCATGTATTCCTTTACTAGTATGTTTGCCTGTTTTAAACTTTTGTTTAATTTGCTTTCCAAACAGACAATTCTTATAGAAATCTAACTTTCCAGACGTTAGATTTGGAAGTAACTTGCGATCACCCAAAATTTTCAACCTTCTTTCACTCATATGCCCCAATCTTTGATGACATAAGTGAATGGAATTACTATCATGTTCAGACATCATAAACACATAATTTGACCCTGTACTTCCTTCTAACTGAAATAGATTTCCTACCTTCTTAACTTTCATAACTAGTAAAATACCTTTGTAAATTTTCATTACTCCACCTTGAATTACATTTTTATAAGCATTTGAATCAAGTGTTCCTAATGAGATCAAATGTTTTCTTAAATCTAGTACATGCCTCACATCAGTTAACATTTTAGTTGTCCCATCAAACATTTGCAGTTGTATACTCCCAATCCCTACAATATTACATGTTACATCATTACCCATGTACAAAACTCCATCATTAATTGATTTATATGTCTTAAACCATTCTTTATGGATACACATGTGGTTTGATGCACCAGAATCTAACAACCAATGTTGATCATGATTTGACACATTAACTGATAATACTTCATCACTCATACCTGAACCAGATGTCGAAGTTGTATCTGTCGTATTTGCCTCCTTCTTCTCTGTTGAAGAATCTACTTTAGAAGTTTGTTGTTGTTGCTTCCAGCAGTCCTTCTTTAAATGCCCTAATTTGCCACAAAACTAACACTTTACCTTACTCTTCTTCCCTTTCGACTTTGAACGTGAGTCGCTCGGCCTCCTGGACCGTCTTTCTTTCGAACGACCTCTAACCATCATAGCTTCTGATGTAGAGGTTTATGAATGGGACCTTCTCCTTGTTTCTTCCATTAATAAGGATGCAACTACATCATCAAACTCAATAGTTTCTGATGAACTAAGACTTATAGAAGTAACAAAATGATCCCATGACTCGAGCAATGAGCACAATAAAGTAATAGCTTTATCCTCAGATTGAATTTTTACTTCTATACTTCGTAATTGCACAAGAAGAGTATTAAAAGCATTTAAATGATCAACAATCGATGTACCTTCCTTATTTTGCAAACTGTACAATTGTCGCTTCAGGAGAATCCTATTGGTTAAGGATTTCGTCATGTACAGTTTCTCCAGTTTCGTCCACAAACCAGCAGCTGTTGTCTCTGAAACTATGTTAAACAGGAAATCATCAGCTACACACAGTCGAATAGCACTTATTTCTCTTTCATCCATCTCGGCCCACTCATTATCTGTGATGTTGTAAGGCTATTTGGATTTTCCCAAAAATGCCTTTGCCACACCCTATTGGACAAGCAAATCATACATCTTCACCTTCCATATCTCGAAATAATTTTTGCCATTAAACTTCTCAATTTCAAACCGGGCACTCTGAGTTTTCACCATTTTGTATCAACCAAAAGACACAATAATCTCGAAAATCCATCTTTTAAATACCAACAATTAATAAAAAAAAACTGTGTATGCCTTATATTACACTGCCTTTGTTTTTTAAAAAACTAACAAACTTATTTTTTGTGTGAATTACAATACATAAAAAACCGAGTATCAAATTGTACCAATTCTACAATTTGTGGCAAATATATATCACAACACACCACAAATAGGGATACTCAAAATCAGCACACCACAACCCGGTTGGCTCTTCAAACAAATCCGCGACTCGACCCAGTATTTATTACCGATGCAGTTGATTCTTTCAAATCGTGCATATCAGTGTCAATATAATCAACAACGGTGGCCAATAAAATATCAAATCCAGATCTAAGATGTCACACCCAACAAGCATTGACAAGGACAAAGCTCTAAAAAATCCAACCTTAATGTAAATAGAACGACTGAAGATTGACTACGCTTAGAGGCAAAGGTGTGCATCTATTTATTTTAACACAACACCCTCACGCAATGAATAAACCAACTTAACACGCAGTTCCACACATGGTTTCAACGTAGGTTTTAAAAACAAAAAATACCTCCACGCAGGTTGGACAACAGTCCAACACGCCTCTGGAAATCAACTGCGCTCCACCTCCACCCAACACCAGGCACCAACGCTCCAGCAATGCACTAGCAATAAATTGAATACCACCTCCATGCAGCAATGAATTAAATACCTCCACTCAGCGCACCAACAGCTTTGTAATACACCAGCAGTAGGAATTACATGCGCCCTTCAATCACTCCGCATCGGGCATGAACACCCCCCATCGCCATGGCCATAAGAAGTAAACCGATGCATTTTTGTTGCTGCCATGCACCACCAGCACACACCACCAGCAATCAACAAAATTATACACAAATTATCCTGCGGGACTGGTTGCCATAAAAGGGCGTCGAGGAGATTTCGTAGTCGTAGAAGCTGCTCCAATACACCACGCAGCAATCCTCCTGATGCAGATATGCTCCACGCATCAGCACCAGTGGACATACGCAGATACGCTCCATGCAGAGAACAATCGACCTCCACGCAGGTGGAAAAAACGACCTCCACGCAGCAATGTTCTCTGGTTTGAACGTTGGCAATTCACCTCAAACATTGCTCTAATACCATTTGTTAGAGGCAAGGTGTGAAGCAACGAAACAGATATATACACAGTAATTAAATCATGCATAGAAGAAACAAAAAATTAACGTGGTTGACCCAACCAATCTGGGCTACGTCCACCAAACATAGGCATCGGCAATTCTTTATTAATCAAACAGAAGATTACAAAATTAATCAAGTTCCTCACAAACTCTCACCCAAAACAATCCATATGGACATCTGATTTATAGCTAAGAGAATCTAAATGCCTCATAAATCCTCTCACATCAAATATAGGATGCATTAACTCTCTCCCAACAACCTGGAGCTAATCTAGCAACAAATTCATATTGTTGTCACACACTGAGATTTTGGCCTATTTTAATGAAACACGAAATCTCAACAATTGTTACACAAAGTGAAACTAATGGCAACTATAGATTCATTTAAGTGATATATATTTTAGGCTTTCAAGTTTATCAAAATAATTTGTACTTATTTAAAGTACACATGACATGACCACATATATTTATGAATGAAGATATATGATTTTCCTTCCAAGAAATATATTTCTCTATGACAAACACAAATTTGGAATTACGTTTAGTAACAAGCAAGAAAGAGAACTTAGGGAACTATTGAAGGTAACAAAAGAAAGGATTTGATTCCAATTGAGATAATGGGTGCAATCTAGTTAACATATGAAGAAATCGACAATATTTAAATTTATTATTCTATTCTTTGGTTTGAAAATGAAAACAAGTTCATCTACTTTCATATCAAACCTTTGATGGTGTACAAGAGGAATAAAATTCTCTTGAAATCAAATATTGTTTATTCATTTATTAAAAGATAAAGAATCCTCAACTTGAAATCCATAAGTTAAAATAGGTACGTCTATCATCTTAATTAGTGAAAAAAAATATTTATAGAAACTTATTATATATTATTTTAAGTATATATTGGCATTATTGAAGTTAATATTAAATTATTGAAAATACATTTTTAGTTGTTGTAACATAGTGAATATATCTAAATTATTTGAACGTTTCTTTGAGCATAATTTATAATTCTAATGTCATTTCTTCCAACTTGTACGATTGATTATGAATTTTAACACAAAAAATTAATTCTTTAGAAAGATACAATTTGTTAGCTTGATTCAAAATGTTTGAATCTTTTGTAATGTATAGGGTTGTATTTTTAGTTCTATGTGATGTTGTCACATGACCACTAACTCAAAGAAATGTAGAGATTCGTCAAGAAAAAGATTATGAGAGGGAAAGTAATATTGAATATATGTAAAATATTAAGGATGAGTATTGCATGACAAGCTCGTCATACTACCTTTGAGTGAGAATTGGAACACTATGCATTAAAAATAAAAAACAAAATATACTACAATGATACCTAGAAATTAAAATAAAAAAATTCAAATTGAAAGTTGAGTGAGATTCATAAATCTTCTAAAAATTAAAAAATTGTACTAAAATTTATAGTTCCAATCTACCCATTTGATGATAATCCTAGGAATACAATGGGTATGGTGGATTGTGTGACCTTTCCTCTTCTCAATTAGTCTTTGTTTGTCTTAATTTTTGCAATTGGCTGGATTGTGCTTAAGTGACAACATTGTTAAGCAATGACCATCTGTTCTTGGCAAGCCTTATTATAGTTGTGGTCTTATTCAGCTGTCTAAGTAAGAAATTTATATTATGATAAATTTATTTAAATATCTTAATTAATGTTAAGATCTTCTTGGCATATTGACAAGTATCTCTTAAATTTCCATTAAGACATTGTTAAAAGATCCCGCCGAAGTGGTTTTGTTCCACTTAGTTAGTGAAAGCTAAACTTTGTTTTATTCTATAAATTGGGAAACACAAAGAGAATCTGAAGAAAAAATCACATTAGCCATGGTCATATTGTTGTTTGAACTTTGGTGAATCCACACTTTGAGAACATATCGACTGACACCAACTCCTTCATAGAAATTCTGCACAGCTTCGTCCTCATGTTTCTATCATCTCCACTCCATACTCTACACTCCTGCTTGTGCATGAACATTGATCTCAATCACTTGCCTATTATTCCCACTATTACATTGATCTAAATCGATTTCCTATTACAAATGCGGTTTTGCTTTTACTTTTGAAAAATTTAGGGTATAACCTTGGGTTATTTTATATAAGCATTTTTTAAAATTTATAAATTTCTACCTTTCTCATAATTAGGAAATGATTATTATTATTAAATTATTTTATAAATATGAATTAAATAAAGTATTCTAATTTTTAATATATTTATAAATATTTTATAGATTTCTTAGTGCAGTCGATAAAATTTTAAATAAATTTTTATCCTACACTTTTATATACCAGTGTTTATAAACTTAAAATAAAATTCTATTCTTAACATTTTCAATAATTTTTATATTATTATTAATGAATATCACCATAATAACGTACCAAATATATTCTACATTTTTATATATCAATGATTATAAACTTTTTAATAACCTTCTACCCTTAACGTTTTCAATACTCTTTATATTATTATTAATGAACATCACCACAATAATGTCCAAAGGGATGCTCCAATGAGCCTATGGTAGGCTCTTGGAACTAGAATGGGAGAAGATTCAAACTTGAAATTGACTTTTGAATGCAATCAAAGAGTTGATTGGACTTCGAGAAAGCAATGATGAAATACCTACATAACAACAAGATATTTTCCCTCTCCTTTCAAGATCTGGAACATTTTGTGTAACATACTGAGTTAAAACACTAACTCCTCTCCTATTATCACTCCCTTTTAATGGATCCCACTTCATACATTTGCAGATATTCAAGAAATTACGTCTCATATCCCAAATTTAATTCATCTGACCTAGAATGAAGCCTTGATACAAGAAGTATCTCTGATAGAGATGGATGATTCAATGATGGAGATGCTAAAGGGTTATGGATCAGATCCTTCTAAAAGTTGGTAAACAATCCTTCCAAAATAAACCATTTTTTTTCTTCCGAAATGAGGCAAAAAAATTCAAAAATGTGGCAAAAATCCTTGGACGCCACAAAGTCTCTCCAAATAATCTCCTCACTTATTATTCATGAGCTATGAACCTTATAATTTATTATTTTCTTTTCTTACTTGAACAGGTCTGAACCAAATTATTGAGTTGCTCCTTCTCACTTGTAAATTATAATGCATTCAAGATCTACAATATGGCGACCTTTCTAGTAGTTGGATCGACTTATCAACTAGCTGGACTTGCTTGTGAAATTGAAAAATGTATAGTGAATATTCTAAAAATTCTTACTTCTCAAAAGTGAGGAGGTGGATGACGTTACTTATATGACTAGAAATGTCTTGGAAAAAAAATCCAAACACAATATTTCAAACTACGCTATTTAAATATGTAACTTTCTATTTTCATTTGGATAGACCTTGGCATTAATGAAAAATTATATAAAACATCATACAGTAATGTTCATCACAATCAAATATTATAATACGATTCTCACATTATGATGTAAATAAATTTCAATTTCTTTGCAAGAAGAGGCAATGTTTGTCACTATGTGAAGTTATGTAACATTATCTATTACAAACACACTCACATACATAACATAATCCATTACAAAAACACACACATACATATGCACCATATAATGCACGCATGTATTTTAAAAAATATTATTAATATGAAAGTAATTACTAAACATAAATAAAAATTTCAGTATGAATATTCGTTAAATAAAGAAATAAAAATAGGGAAAATTTTCTCAACACAACCAAAAGTTCCTTTTTGAAACCAGTAGAATAAATATGCATAACTCCTTTGTGAATTTACAATTGTCTTCTAGAAAATATATTTCAATACGTGTCATGACTACAATATTTCAATGATTTTCTTAATTAAAAAAAAATTATGTCAACTATATATATAGAGAGATAAAAAGAGAATTTCATTGAAAATAAGAATCTCTTATTTCCTTTATCGATGCTTTAACCATCACAGTATAGGGAGAGGGGTGGAATTTATTTATTATTCAACATGAATTTTATGCATGTTATTTAAAGAAATAATAATAAAAGAAAATTCAATGTGAAGTAAAATATTTAAATTTCTACCTTAAGTAAAATATTGCAAGATTTAATACATACATGCTTGAATGCATATATATAAAGAAATTGAAAGTATAATGACTATTATAATTAAAACATTTGAGGGAGAAGTGTCAACCATTCCATGTTCATGTAATTGAGATGCACGTGCACACATATAAATATGAAAATTAGAAGTCACAATCATCATACCTTCTTGGTGGCCGTTTGATTCTTGTCGACCTCCTTAAGGATGTTTCTGGCGCTTCCTTGATTGGCTGACTACCATTTGTAGGAACTTTTTAATGATCAGTATTTGAGACATGTTCATGAACTATACCTGAACCCCGTTCATGTTCCGATTCTAAAACCTGTTCATGACTAGTATCTGAACTATGGTCATCATGAGTATCATTAAAAATGCTATCAAACTGAATGTGCTGAAAGTGAGATACATCATCATGTTTCAATCTACTATCTATATCTAACTGTACAAGAGTGTATTCATTAAACTTTACATCTCTGTTGATGATGATTTTGTGGTTAGTAGGATCCCACAATCTATATCCCTTTGTTCCAACACCATACCCAACAAAGATATACCTTTTAGACATTGGATCTAATTTAGTTCGCTAATGTTTAGGCACTAGAGCATATGCATCACAACCAAACGCTCTGAGTTTAAAATAGTCACAAGGGTGACCAATCCATACCTCTTTAGGAATCTTGCAGCCTATCACCGTCGATAGAGATCGGTTTATCAGATAACAAGCTGTTTCCACCACTTCCATCCACAACTCCTTTTGCAACCTAACGTTACTCAACATACTCCTTACTCTCTCTAGAAGAGTCCTATTCATGCGTTCAGAAACTCCATTTTGCTGAGGAGTATAAACTATGGTCTTGTGTCTCTCGATCCCTGCATCCCTACAATAGCTGTCAAACTCCTTGGAAGTAAACTCACCACCATTGTTAGTTCTTAAACATTTTATTGTTCTACCAGTGTTGTTTTCTAACAATGCTCTAAACTGCTTGAAAACTGAAAAAAACATCAGGCCTCCTTTTCAACATGTAGACCCACACTTTCCTAGAATAGTCATTAATAAACGATACAAAATATGATGAGCCAGGATATGAGGTTGTAGGGGCTGGACCCCAAACATCTGAATGGATATAATAAAGTATTCCTTTACTAGTATGTTTGCCTATTTTAAACTTTTGTTTATTTTTCTTTCCAAACAGACAATGCTTATAGAAATCTAACTTTCCAGACGTTAGATTTGGAAGTAACTTGCGATCACCCAAAATTTTCAACCGTCTTTCAGTCATATGCCCCAATCTTTGATGACATAAGTGAATGGAATTACTATCATGTTCAGACACCATAGACACATAATTTGACCCTGTACTTCGTTCTAACTGAAATAGATTTCCTACCTTCTTAACTTTCATAACTAGTAAAATACCTTTGTAAATTTTCATTACTCCACATTGAATTACAGTTTTATATCCATTTGAATCAAGTGTTCCTAATGAAATCAATCGTTTTCTTAAATCTAGTACATGCCTCACATCAGTTAACATTTAGTTGTCCCATCAAACATTTGCAGTTGTATACTCCTAATCCCCACAATATTACATGTTACATCATTACCCATGTACACAACTCCATCATTAATTGATTTATATGTCTTAAACCATTCTTTATGGATACACATGTGGTTTGATGCACCAGAATCTAACAACCAATGTTGATCATGATTTGACACATTAACTGATAATACTTCATCACTCATACCTGAACCAGATGTCAAAGCTGTATCTGTCGTATTTGCCTCCTTCTTCTCTGTCGAAGAATCTACTTTAGAAGTTTTTTGCTGTCGCTTCTAGCAGTCCTTCTTTAAATGCCCTAATTTGCCACAAAACTAACACTTTACCTTACTATTCTTCCCTTTCGACTTTGAATGTGAGTCGCTCGGCCTCCTGGAGCGTCTTTCTTTCGAACGACCTCTAACCATCATAGCTTCTGATGTAGAGGTTTATGAATGCGACATTCTCCTTGTTTCTTCCATTAATAAGGATGCAACTACATCATCAAACTCAATAGTTTCTGATGAACTAAGACTTATAGAAGTAACAAAATGATCCCATGACTCGGGCAATGAGCACAATAAAGTAATAGCTTTATCCTCGGATTGAATTTTTACTTCTATACTTCGTAATTGCACAAGAAGAGTATTAAAAGCATTTAAATGATCAGCAATCGATGTACCTTCCTTCTTTTGCAAACTGTACAACTGTCGCTTCAGGAGAATCCTATTGGTTAAGGATTTGGTCATGTACAGTTTCTCCAGTTTCGTCCACAAACCAGCAGATGTTGTCTCTGACACTATATTAAACAGGACATCATCACTACACATAGTCGAATAGCACTTATTTCTCTTTCATCCATCTCGGCCCACTCATTATTGTGATGTTGTAAGGCTGTTTGGATTTTCCCAACAATGCCTTTGCCACACCATGTTGGACAAGCAAATCGTACATCTTCACCTTCCAGATCTCGAAATTATTTTTGCCATTAAACTTCTCAATTTCAAACCGGGCACTCTGAGTTTTCGCCATTTTGTATCAACCAAAAGACACAATAATCTCGAAAATCCATCTTTTAAATACCAACAATTAATAAAAAAAAACTGTGTATGCCTTATATTACACTGCCTTTGTTTTTTAAAAAACTAACAAACTTATTTTTTGTGTGAATTACAATACATAAAAAACTGAGTATCAAATTGTACCAATTCTACAATTTGTGGCAAATATATATCACAACACACCACAAATAGGGATACTCAAAATCAGCACACCACAACCCGGTTGGCTCTTCAAACAAATCCGCGACTCGACCCAGTATTTATTACCGATGCAGTTGATTCTTTCAAATCGTGCATATCAGTGTCAATATAATCAACAACGGTGGCCAATAAAATATCAAATCCAGATCTAAGATGCCACACCCAACAAGCATTGACAAGGACAAAGCTCTAAAAAATCCAACCTTAATGTAAATAGAACGACTGCAGATTGACTACGCTTAGAGGCAAAGGTGTGCATCTATTTATTTTAACACAACACCCTCACGCAATGAATAAACCAGCTTAACACGCAGTTCCACACATGGTTTCAACGTAGGTTTAAAAAACAAAAAATACCTCCACGCAGGTTGGACAACAGTCCAACACGCCTCTGGAAATCAACTGCGCTCCGCCTCCAGGCAACACCAGGCACCAACGCTCCAGCAATGCACCAGCAATAAATTGAATACCACCTCCACGCAGCAATGAATTAAATACCTCCACTCAGCGTACCAACAGCTTTGTAATACACCAGCACCAGGAATTACATGCGCCCTTCAATCACTCCGCATCGGGCATGAATACCCCCCATCGCCATGGCCATAAGAAGTAAACCGATGCATTTTTGTTGCTGCCATGCACCACCAGCACACACCACCAGCAATCAACAAAATTATACACAAATTATGCTGCGCGACTGGTTGCCATAAAAGGGCATCGAGCAGATTTCGTAGTCGTAGAAGCTGCTCCAATACACCACGTAGCAATCCTCCTTATGTAAATACGCTCCACGCATCAGCACCAGTGGACATACGCAGATACGCTCCATGCAGAGAACAATCGACCTCCACGCAGGTGGAACAAACGACCTCCACGCAGCAATGTTCTCTGGTTTGCACGCTGGCAATTCACCTCAAACATTGCTCTAATACCATTTGTTAGAGGCAAGGTGTGAAGCAACCAAACAAATATATACACAGTAATTAAATCATGCACAGAAGAAACAGAAAATTAACGTGGTTGACCCAACCAATCTGGGCTACGTCCACCAAACATAGGCATCGGCAATTCTTTATTAATCAAACAGGAGATTACAAAATTAATCAAGTTCCTCACAAACTCTCACCCAAAACAATCCATATGGACATCTGATTTATAGCTAAGAGAATCTAACTGCCTCATAAATCCTCTCACATCAAATATAGGATGCATTAACTCTCTCCCAACAACCTGGAGCTAATCTAGCAACAAATTCCTATTGTTGTCACACACTGAGATTTTTGCCTATTTTAATGAAACACGAAATCTCAACAATTGTTACACAAAGTGAAACTAATGGCAACTATAGATTCATTTAAGTGATATATATTTTAGGCTTTCAAGTTTATCAAAATAATTTCTACTTATTTAAAGTACACATGACATGACCACATATATTTATGAATGAAGATATATGATTTTCCTTCCAAGAAATATATTTCTCTATGACAAACACAAATTTGGAATTATGTTTAGTAAAAAGCAAGAAAGAGAACTTAGGGAACTATTGAAGCTAACAAAAGAAAGGATTTGATTCCAATTGAGATAATGGCTGCAATCTAGTTAACATATGAAGAAATCGACAATATTTAAATTTATTATTCTATTCTTTGGTTTGAAAATGAAAACAAGTTCATCTACTTTTCATATCAAACCTTTGACGGTGTACAAGAGGAATAAAATTCTCTTGAAATCAAAGATTGTTTATTCATTTATTAAAAGATAAAGAATCCTCAACTTGAAATCCATAAGTTAAAATAGGTACGTCTATCATCTTAATTAGTGAAAAAAAATATTGATAGAAACTTATTATATATTATTTTAAGTATATATTGGCATTATTGAAGTTAATATTAAATTATTGAAAATACATTTTTAGTTGTTGTAACATAGTGAATATATCTAAATTATTTGAACGTTTCTTTGAGCATAATTTATAATTCTAATGTCATTTCTTCCAACTTGTACGATTGATTATGAATTTTAACACAAAAAATTAATTCTTTAGAAAGATGCAACTTGTTAGCTTGATTCAAAATGTTTGAATCTTTTGTAATGTATAGGGTTGTATTTTTAGTTCTATGTGATGTTGTCACATGACCACTAACTCAAAGAAATGTAGAGATTCGTCAAGAAAAAGATTATGAGAGGGAAAGTAATATTGAATATATGTAAAATATTAATAATGAGTATTGCATGACAAGCTCATCATACTACCTTTGAGTGAGAATTGGAACACTATGCATTAAAAATAAAAAACAAAATATACTACAATGATACCTAGAAATTAAAATCCAAAAATTCAAATTGAAAGTTGAGTGAGATTCATAAATCTTCTAAAAATTAAAAAATTGTACTAAAATTTATAGTTCCAATCTACCCATTTGATGATAATCCTAGGAATACAATGGGTATGGTGGATTGTGTGACCTTTCCTCTTCTCAATTAGTCTTTGTTTGTCTTAATTTTTGCAATTGGCTGGATTGTGCTTAAGTGACAACATTGTTAAGCAATGACCATCTGTTCTTGGCAAGCCTTATTATAGTTGTGGTCTTATTCAGCTGTCTAAGTAAGAAATTTAGATTATGATAAATTTATTTAAATATCTTAATTAATGTTAAGATCTTCTTGGCATATTGACAAGTATCTCTTAAATTTCCATTAAGACATTGTTAAAAGATCCCGCCGAAGTGGTTTTGTTCCACTTAGTCAGTGAAAGCTAAACTTTGTTGTATTCTATAAATTGGGAAACACAAAGAGAATCGGAAGAACAAAATCACAAAGGAACATAAAAATAATTTTGAAATACTTAATCAATTAGGACTCATCCATGCCCATATATAGAAATATAAAATTATTGCGGGCAGCTCCGATAATTGGAAGCTGGAGGAAGCAAAACTCTATGGGAGGTGGAGGGCGAAATATAGCTATTAGCCATGGTCATATTGTTGTTTGAACTTTGGTGAATCCACACTTTGAGAACATATCGACTGACACCAACTCCTTCATAGAAATTCTGCACAGCTCCGTCCTCATGTTTCTATCATCTCCACTCCATACTCTACACTCCTGCTTGTGCATGAACATTGATCTCAATCACTTGCCTATTATTCCCACTATTACATTGATCTAAATCGATTTCCTATTACAAATGCGGCTTTGATTTTAATTTTGAAAAATTTAGGGTATAACCTTGGGTTATTTTATATAAGCATTTTTCAAAATTTATAAATTTCTACCTTTCTCATAATTAGGAAATGATTATTTATTAAATTATTTTATAATATTAGATTATAATAAAGTATTCTAATTTTAATATTATTTTTAAAATTATTTATAAATATTTTATAGATTTCTTAGTGCAGTCTATAAAATTTTAAATAAATTTTTATCCTACACTTTTATATACCAGTGTTTATAAACTTTAAATAAAATTCTATTCTTAACATTTTCAATAATTTTTATATTATTATTAATGAATATCACCATAATAACGTACCAAATATATTCTACATTTTTATATATCAATGATTATAAACTTTTTAATAACCTTCTATCCTTAACGTTTTCAATACTCTTTATATTATTATTAATGAACATCACCACAATAATGTCCAAAGGGATGCTCCAATGAGCCTATGGTAGGCTCTTGGAACTAGAATGGGAGAAGATTCAAACTTGAAATTGACTTTTGAATGCAATCAACAAGTTGTTTGGACTTCGATAAAGCAATGATGAAATACCTACATAACAACAAGATATTTTCCCTCTCCTTTCAAGATCTGGAACATTTTGTGTAACATACTGAGTTAAAACACTAACTCCTCTCCTATTATCACTCCCTTTTAATGGATCCCACTTCATACATTTGCAGATATTCAAGAAATTATGTCTCATATCCCAAATTTAATTCATCTGACCTAGAATGAAGCCTTGATACAAGAAGTATCTCTGATAGAGATGGATGATTCAATGATGGAGATGCTAAAGGGTTATGGATCAGATCCTTCTAAAAGTTGGTAAACAATCCTTCCAAAATAAACCATTTTTTTTCTTCCGAAATGAGGCAAAAAAATTCAAAAATGTGGCAAAAATCCTTGGACGCCACAAAGTCTCTCCAAATAATCTCCTCACTTATTATTCATGAGCTATGAACCTTATAATTTATTATTTTCTTTTCTTACTTGAACAGGTCTGAACCAAATTATTGAGTTGCTCCTCCTCACTTGTAAATTATAATGCATTCAAGATCTACAATATGGTGACCTTTCTAGTAGTTGGATCGACTTATCAACTAGCTGGACTCGCTTGTGAAATTGAAAAATGTATAGTGAATATTCTAAAAATTCTTACTTCTCAAAAGTGAGGAGGTGGATGACGTTACTTATATGACTAGAAATGTCTTGGAAAAAAAATCCAAACACAATATTTCAAACTACGCTATTTAAATATGTAACTTTCTATTTTCATTTGGATAGACCTTGGCATTAATGAAAAATTATCTAAAACATCATACAGTAATGTTCATCACAATCAAATATTATAATACGATTCTCACATTATGATGTAAAGAAATTTCAATTTCTTTGCAAGAAGAGGCAATGTGTGTCACTATGTGAAGTTATGTAACATTATCTATTACAAACACACTCACATACATAACATAATCCATTACAAAAACACACACATACATATGCACCATATAATGCACGCATGTATTTTAAAAAATATTATTAATATGAAAGTAATTACTAAACATAAATAAAAATTTCAGTATGAATATTCGTTAAATAAAGAAATAAAAATAGGGAAAATTTTCTCAACACAACCAAAAGTTCCTTTTTGAAACCAGTAGAATAAATATGCATAACTCCTTTGTGAATTTACAATTGTCTTCTAGAAAATATATTTCAATACGTGTCATGACTACAATATTTCAATGATTTTCTTAATTAAAAAAAAATTATGTCAACTATATATATAGAGAGATAAAAAGAGAATTTCATTGAAAATAAGAATCTCTTATTTCCTTTATCGATGCTTTAACCATCACAGTATAGGGAGAGGGGTGGAATTTATTTATTATTCAACATGAATTTTATGCATGTTATTTAAAGAAATAATAATAAAAGAAAATTCAATGTGAAGTAAAATATTTAAATTTCTACCTTAAGTAAAATATTGCAAGATTCAATACATACATGCTTGAATGCATATATATAAAGAAATTGAAAGTATAATGACTATTATAATTAAAACATTTGAGGGAGAAGTGTCAACCATTCCATGTTCATGTAATTGAGATGCACGTGCACACATCTAAATATGAAAATTAGAAGTCACAATGTATTAGGTATCTCTAAAGATAAATCATTCAAATTGGAAGATATTTTTTAATTTCTTTTCCAATTTGATTTTTTTTAGAATTTGATCCCTCTCAATGGAAAATAAATTCTCAACTAAATGGATCTTATAGAACAAAATTTATTTAAATAACATAATGAAATTTTCCATTCAACTATACTTATAACTTTGAATGATACTAGCACAATGAAATTAAAAGTTGTTGATAAGGGCCAATTGATGCCATTTTGTTTCTTAAGGTGACACATTATGTTGATTGATGTATATCAGCACCTCTAGATGTAGTTATGCTAGTTGATAGTTGGAGTGTGTATGGGGGATTAGTAGACTATTGTTGACCAAGGTTGACTATGGTCAACTATGGTTGAATGTGGTTTTATATGGTCATCTATCGTTGATTGTGGTTGTATATGGGTGTTAATATTTTATTTTGGTTTAGATATAGTTTTATAAGAGTGAGTATGAATGAATTTTGTTGCCCATTGTTTTCTTTTCTAAACTATAATTGACCATGGTAGATTATGGTTCAATAATTAGACCACCTTAACTTTAGTTGTCCATGCTTTACACTATTAAAAGATATTTTGATGATTAATGATTATAGTTGACCTAGGGTATTCACGTTTGACCATAGTGGGCAATGGTTATATAATGGTGACTAATTTTGATCATGGTCAATCACGATGCCTATGATTTCTTATGTTTGAACATGACCCACCATTTTTTACAAGCATTAGTGCTTTTTTTCACAAGCATTTTACAAATTAGATTTTTTATTTTCAAGAAAATATAAAGTAGATAAATGATAAATGAAAGTAGGCCTATTATTTGAAAAAATGAGAAAAATAGAGTATCTTTACCTTTGCAAGTAGACTAGTCATTTCTCTTTAATGTAATGTATTAGCAGCTTCAAGTTGAACGAATGGAATTTTCACTTTCATAGTTAGCAACTGTTATTTCATATTAATATTTCACTATAGTTAAGTTGGAGAAATGGTCTCCAAAAATTTTAATCTGATGTAATGACTGAGGGTGGCATAATAGAGCCTAATATTGTTCATATATCATTATTCAGTGAGAAACCTAGAGTTAGCAGAAGAGTTGCAACATTGTGTTCAGTCACATTGGACATGTTGAGTGTGTGACGATGATTTTATTTTAGTATGTGTCTATCGTGATCAAACTACGTAACAGGAATTTGACAACATCTCATACTCCAATACTGAAAATTAGAAAATCTTAAGAGAAGGAAGAATGGGCATCTATTTGGGTGTACAATGGTGAGTGAGGAAACAATGTATCTTAGTCCTTAGACAAGTCAAGAGACAAAGACCATTCATGGAACCAACAATAGACTGGAAGTTTTCACCTTGGGCCAGTGTGAAAGAGTGCAGTGCAGTTGAGGTCCCATGAAATCAATTTGGGGAACAAGAATTATTCTAACACCATATATTAATAAGAAAGAATTTCCCTGAAGTAATTTTAGTTGTAAAGGAACGTGTGATAAATCAAGATGTGATATAAGTCCTTTGTATTGGCCCCTGAGGCATAAAATGCTAAAACTTAATGGCATGGAAGCTTAGCATGGACAAGAGCATGATTTATTTAATGAGTCAAATGAAGTAATGGATCAACCTCGAGATATACTCTAGGGGCACACTAAGTGGACCTCTCAACATATGAAAATTCTATAAAGAGCAGAAGACATGAATGGTACAACTATAAAGATATCGACCCAAAGGAGGCTTAATGTAGTTTTGTAAAAAGGGGTTAACAATGGGAGAATAAACAATATTGGTAAACCTATATCTGAGAAAAAAAACTATAGTTTAAAAGAAAATGTAGTAAAAATAAGTAAAAGAGTTTAATGAATTGATGGTCATCAGATTGAGTTATGAAATTAAAGGGTCTAATTGTGTAGCTTGATAGTTGAGGATTTCATGACCATGGGTTTAGCCTTATCATGACATGAAATGAATAATTGCCTATTGTGGAAATAATAAGTGACTACGTTTTCTCTATTGAGGAACTATGAATAACTTATTGTGCCATAAATAATTAATAGTCACATGCCTCGTGAAATATAGGTTGAAATGGAGTTTGATTAAATAGACTAAAACATATTGAACCCAATTTACAAATACAAAGGGACTAAATGCTACCCATACATAGGTTGACTAATACGATTATCTCAAGCATCATGAGCCATCACTTCTTGTCGACATCAGCTCATTATCCAAGAAGTTGACTTAGGAACAACCCCTTTCAGTACTTTGAAGCTTGCATGCCTCAATGGCAAGTTTCTCCCTTTCGGCGATAGGTTTACATCAATGACCTTCGACTGGAAGATTTTGCGTGGTGTTCGATGCCAAGTCCCGTTCTCACACCACGTGAATTGTACTGTATTACCTTGAGGATCATTGACATTATTGGTGACTCCTCTCGCACCTGTTAACAACTAACATCAATGGCTGGTAATCAGGCGATGTCTATCCATGTTCGACTCCAAAACATTTTTCACATGGATCGACTTGTACTCCGAGTGAATATGGAATGAGTTTTGAAGACTCCAAATCTAGTTTCATCCATCCAAGCTGCGATATATTTAGGAATATAAAGACATCATTGCGAAACAGATGATCATCCAAATCAAAGATGATGACTCCATCCGAATCATCAGTTTGCTACATAGACGGTTGTCTGTCCTATGTACATGAAAGTGAATTTATAAAGTTGAGCATGGGAATGCCCACCTCAGCTAGATCATGAAAAATATTATGAAGATAATGTATTGTATTGTTCTTAATTGACGAGACGCCTTCCCAACGCGAAAAACTTTGGATACGCAAGGTAAAGATTTCAACCTACATCAAAAGTAACGACATAATGCTTTAAAGGGAAATTAATATAAATACTTTAAGGAACTACAACCCCAATCATAAATGACCATAAACTAAGGGAAACTGAAACCCTAAAAGTGTTGAATAAATAACTAAAGGAACAAAGTCGCTGATTAAAAAATAGAAAGAAGATCCAAAAGACAACTGCTCAGAAATGGTCAAAATCTAGATGATACTGAATGCCCAGTGGAGAGGGTGGATGCATATCACCTTCCAGTATAAAGGGTGTGATGCATACTGGATGGCCCCTTTGTAGGATGCGATGGGTGAGAATGGAGAAATGGAAGGGACAGTTTGTGAGGTGGAAGATCATAGAATCTTCCAGAAACTTCGCTTCTGACAGTTGCCTCTCTGATTTCGAGCAGGGATGAGTAAGAGATCATCAATCTCCAAGTGGAATCAAGAACTATCAGAGAGAGGACACTAATCAAAATACCAGAAGCTGACTCACCCCCTACAATCATCTATATATAGATCACTCATCACAGAGATCCAAAGGCTGGAATCTTGTATCTTGTATAGAAGTGTTGTTGGTTTTCTAGTGTAACATCATAGTGTTGGGTGATCTAAGCTTTAATTGAGGTGAAGAAGGGATTTCTTGCTGGAGGATGATGCTGGGTCAGAACAATTGGTTGTAATCCTCTTGCTATTCTTGATATTAATAAACTTATTCAAGTTTTCCTCCACATTTGTGTATGTTTGATTGTATATGCATTTGTCTGGTTAATACATGTCTGGTCCTGTGTTGTTTATGAATATAGATCTATGTTCTTAGATAGTATTACGCTGCTTTGATTCCACAAGTGCTCTCTGAAGCTGTGTAGACAAAGAAGGAGCGGCAAAGATCTATCAAGAAAGAGGCGAACCGGGCAAGGAACCAAGCACAAGACAAAAGTTGGTGTCCTCTGTCCCTCTCTTGTCTATTTTTCATAAAGGAAAACGAAAGTATTTTTAACTTGTTTGTTTCTAAGATAGCTACCAGTCTTAGTGGGAATAGCAGCTCTAAGTGGACACTATTCCTGGTAACAAGGTAAATCAGGTAACATATCATATAATGTGATAGATTATGAATAGACAAGGTCTAGATACTGGCCACGCGTGATATCTTGTTCCTCAGTGACACATACACCCATAAGAATGTCCTCAGTAATTTTGTTGATGAATGATTTGGTGAACCATTCAGTCAAAAACTAATCAATAATCTCAAACTTGATCAAGCGATGTTGACGTGTTGGGTCCCTATAATACTGGTGATTACCCCATTACTATTGTAGTTGTACTCCTTATTAATATTGTTGTGCCCCTATTGGCCCCATATTGTTATTATTGTGCCCCATAGAATCCCTCTA
>APFE030330028.1:8182-35064 GCA_000404065.3 Pinus taeda
GTCTTTTCATTTGTATCATCCAAGAATTGTTCATTTGTGTAATGTAAAGGAGGTTGCCCCCTCGAAGAGGCTGAATTCTAAGGCATTGAACTATCTTTTCTATCTTTTTGTGTGCTGGTTTCATAACATGCAGACTCACTGGAACGCTGCATGCAGACTGCCTCATCACCATTATTAAAGGAAAACAATGCTGGTGGTAGATGAGTTGTCAAACCAACACTGCATGTAGACTGACTCATCACCGTTATTCAAGGAAAACCATGTTGGTGGTAGATGAGTTGTCAAACCAATAGTGAGGACAACTGCTCCATGCAGACTCACTATAGTGCTGCATGCAGACTCATTGGAGACTGACTCATCACTGTTATTCAAGGAAAACCATGCTCGTGGTAGATGTTGTACTGAAACTGTTATAATAATAATATTAATAATAAAACAACTCTATAAAAAAATAAAATAGAAATAATAAATCATCTAAATTCAATTGCAATTTTGTTTTTAATAAAATTACAATTTTTGTAATTCATAATATGCATATTACATTAAAAATAATTTAAATAATGATGATTCATACTTATAAACATGATATTTCAAAACTTTATGTTTAAATTTCGTTAATAACAATAAAAAAACTTAATACTTAGAATAATATTTTATATAGGTACACATAATCTATGTTATTCATATCACATTAAAAAATTAAATTACAATAAATTATAAAACACAGCGAACAAAAATGCCATGCCCATATGCATATAACTACATGTCTTATGAGAATTTTAATATAAATTAAAAGTGAGAATATTTTTTTATAAATAAGGATGCTAAATTTATATGAATATAAATAATTAGCACAAATTCATCTTAACTTTGGACTATTGAGTATCTAGACGAATCAAATTTATGGTAAAAAATTTGACCCTTCTTGCACAAATCCAAGTTTAAGATGGGTTTAGGCTAGTTTACCTTTTTAGATTTGTCATATAAATATGTAGTTTTTTGTTTTGTTTTTGCTGTTGCTTAATGTAATATTACTTTACATGACAACATCTTCTCCATAGTCAATTGTAAAACACCTCACTATTTTGCTTATTGACCATTATTAGTTTAGCATTGACCAATATAATTTATAATGTTTAACTTTGGAAAATAAATATTTATTTTTCAGTATTATTAAAAAAAAAACTATTTTTCAAACATTTAATTGGACCATGACATGAAGGTCTTATTGTAGTCTTTGCACAATGTAATGCCATGGATAACTTCCTCACATATTTTATGCCATAATTTATGGATATGGTTGCAATATCCATGCATGATATTTAAATATTTGTGTAGTGATATTTTATTCTTAAGTTTTGGTGAAAAACCATCCAAAAGTAAAATCTTTGAACATAGCTCATATTAAGGGAAATAACATATTTACCGTCAATTACTTCTTACCATTACCATAATTTAAGTCTTTGGATAAAAATGGATAGGAATAATCTGATGTAAATAAATATATTTACTAGGAGTTACTTCCCACCATTGATGTAAATAAATATGCTTACTAGGAGTTACTTCCCACCATTATTATGTTTTTCACAACACTTATGGAGTAAAACTGTAAATGTGTAGACTTACTAATGATTACTACCCATCAACATTTATGCAAGTCTTTGTGCTTGAGCTAATAATTAATTTATCTACTTCACATCTCAATTTATTAGTTCCTACCAAAGCAATACTATATGATTCTATTTGCTTGTTGATCACTATTAATTTAACATTGACCAATGTAGGTTATAATTTTTTCTACATTTTTTCCCCATGCATGTTGTAATCTTTAACCTTAAAGTCTAGAGCCCATGGTTTTTTCCTATGGTATTCTTAACCGATGGTTTTTTCCCATGATATTTTTGTGCCCATCGTTTTCCCCCATGGTATTATTAACCTAGTTTTTTCCCATGATATTCTTCTGCCCATGGTTTTCCCCCATGGTATTATTAACCTTGTTTTTTCCCGTAATATTCTTCTCTAATGTGGCCTATTTAAAGGCTAATAATTAAACCAACCTTGATCCATCTTGACTTGGATTTATCAAACTCTTGGAGGGATCAAATCTCTTTTCACTCTTAAAAAAGGTTTACATTCCAAGAGAAAGAATTGACCCTTTGAAAATAAATCTTAAACTTTGAGCCCAAGGGAGATGATATTTTATGGAGGCTAAATCTCTACCATTTATCTAATAATTATTAAAGATCCATCTAACTCCAATCTAACATGAGCCAAAAGGGATCAAATTTCTTTAAGTGAAAACTTCTTTTAGAATGCAAAATACAATGTGTAATTTTTCATCGTTTAAATTGTATTTTTGTATATTTGAATACCATAAAAAAACTTATTTTTTCAATAATTATATAATACATACATTTGGTTTAAAATAATACATTAAATACTTAACATACATGTGCATCAGTTAAAATGGTTTTTTTTGTTATTAATATATTTTTAAGTATAACTCATATTGAATATTTATTAAATACAACACTAAAATATTTTGTTTTAACATTTTTTTATAGATATAAATATATATGAAGTTGATATCTACGTAAGTTAGTTCAATGGATCTTCAAATAGTTTATTAAATCCCATGTTGTTTTTTTTGAAAAACATAAGATCTAAACATTTTACTCATATATTGTTTTTTATTTCTAATTACTTTATATGATATTATTTTACATCATATAAACAACTAATTAAACTAAACATTTATAGCATATACAATTTTATTTTTTATTACAATTGACAATGTTTTTATTTAAAAGATAGTTTATTTCTATTTTAAAAAACACATAAATCAGCTCCATGAATTAAATTACATATCTCCTTCATATTTCACTGTAAAATAAACCTCTCAATTAATAATTAAATTAAAATTCTAAAAATCTTATTCCAAATTAAACGTATTGAAATATTAACTCAATTGCAATTAACATGGTACTGCTTATATCCTTTATATCTCATCAATAATGCACTACTCTTTGCAATATATTTCATCAATGCACACTTCTTTACGATATATTAAATATATTCGAACTATATACTTTTTATAGAAATCATAATAATGGAAGAATTGAACATAACAGAGACGTGGACACTTATCCCTGGTTTTGGAGGTAACCAATATGCTAAACTTCAAATGCCGAAAGACCCTACAAAACGTCTTATCCATTTTTACTTGAACGAAAGAACCACCACAGGAGGTTTTATACTGGCTGGTTCTGAAACCGTCCATTCTCCACACGTTCTTCTTTTCTCTACCAGTATTAGGATCAGTATCCTTGTCTCTACAAAGAACACATGTCACTAACAATGAAGATGGAGCTGCTAAACCCATATGGCAGTACCTGTTTATTGCCCCTCTCATCTTCTTCTTCTGCTAAATTAGCTCTCTCATTGCGTGCTTGTAGAGCACACTCATCTTGCTTCACCAGGAAATCATGGTCTGAGAGTATATTAACATTAACGTGGAAGAAACAAGGGAGAAGGGATGCATTCTGCCTGGCTTTCGCTGCTGCTGCAGTTACTGCTGTCAAGGATGACGAAGGAAAATCAGAGACAGGTGTTCAAATTACAGAAATAAAAGAGCCAAACAGCAGAGTAAGTAAACTAAATTAATCACCTTTATCTTTCATTTATTTATTTCTTTTCCAACTTAGTTCTAGTTTTGTCTATAATCACGGTTTGTATTCATGGTCGATAGATTCTGACAGCTGATAATGTTATATCAATTGGGAAATTACAGTGACGGGTACGTTATACTTTGGGTGATTCTAAGAGCTAGTAATGTTAAACCAAGAGTGAACAAATAGAAGAAACTTCAATGGGATTTTCCTTGGTTATGTTCCGACCAATTTCTTAAAATTTTGATTCACATATTGGCAAGGCTTTTAATTAATTAGCTTATGATTATGTTGGGCCAAATTTCGGCCGTGGGGATGTTTTGGGTTAGGCTGGAAGCCTGGAAGGTACCCTCCTGAAAAAATAAAAACAAATTTAAAAATAAACCCTCCTGAAAAAATAAAAACAAATTTAATAATAAACCAGAAGTAAGCTAAGAAAATTGAAATGTATATAAATTGGCATAACTTTGGATTTATTAATCGCCAAGAGGAATAGAAAATAAATCTAGGCACAAACCTATGAGTATTTAAAATTTTCCCTTTCTACGGCCTTCACCTTTTTTCAATTTAGGTTTTGTTACCACTCAAACTAGCAAGGGTCCTAAAACGTGATCCTTGAAGGGTTACTACTATTTCAAGGACAACAATGGAGCAATAGCTCACTGTCACCTCGGCTAAGACTCCCTACTCTTTACGGACTTTCACTGATGGGAAGAGACCTATTATAATAAGGATCACAAAATAATGGATCAATGATAGGATGAGAGATGATCCTAGAATCCTATTCACAAGAGAGGCTCAGATATATGGCTTGCTTGCTTTCAAAACAAGATGAAAGACTCTCTAGGAAGGGCTTAGGGGAATTCTAAGAGCTAGGGTTTGAGTATATGACTCGTTAAGAAGATTGTTAGCTCCTAAAATCCTTGTGGAAACTTGGCTTCCAAGTGGTCTTTGTTAGTTTTTGGTAGCATCGGAAGTTCTCTAGCCTTGAAAATTGTTGGAGAGGCTAAGGCACATGAGTTCTAAAGAACCCAGAAACCATTTGGTGAAATTCCACTTGGATTGTATTTTATTAAAATAATTAATATTTTTTTATGTAGTTCTTAAGTCTCAACTTAGGGAAATTAAAATATTAGTGGGTATTGATCAAAATATGGGTGAGAATGATCTAGAAGGTGGATCAAGTCATGTTTTAATCTTAGCCGTCGATTAGAGACTTAATCTCGGCTGTTGAAGACTCAACAAGAAAAGTATAAAATGGAGGCTTGGGGTTCATTTGGAAACACACACAACGAGATTGAGGAAATCGATTTTCTGAGGTGAGAAGTTCTCAAGAGGAAAATTGATTGGGGAGATCTTGCAGCTGAGGGGCAGAGAGAATCTGGGAGAAGGACTTTCTGGAAAATACAGAATAGAGAGGCAACACAGTGGCCGGGAGAGTTGACGCAGAATAACTCTCTGTCATGCAGAATCCAGAACTGCTGGAACAACTGAAATTGCCGGGAAATGCCGGAACAACCGAAACTGCTGGAATAGCCGAAACTATCGGAAAACCGGGAGAGCTGATGTAAAAGAGCTACCTGTCACGCAGAATCCGGAACTGCTGGAACAACCGAAACTGCCGGGAACTACGGGAACAACGGTGATAGTTGACGCAGAGGGCAGAGGAGCTGATGCCGGGTTGACGCAGAGCCAGCGCAGAAATAGCCGGGGTTAGCCAGTCTTGTGTCAGATCAGCTGAAATTCTGCCGGGTGAAGTGAGGTAAAACTCACTCAGATTTTGCGCCTATATTTTCTTTGTAAAGGATTGCTAGATGAGCATCCGAGATTTGTATTCAAATATTTCTCTTGCACAATAATAAACCCTCAGAACTGCTGCATCAATTTTCCCGCATTGAGTTTTTCCGAGGACTATTGTGTCCAAAAATAAGTGTGTCCTATGTATCTTGTTCTTTGCTTTGTTTTATGTTTCATGAGATAAAATATTTAGTTAAGTGTAGGCTGCAAAAGTAATTTGTTTCAGTATTCAGAAGAATAACTTGGTTAATGTATGCTAAAAATCAAGTAGGTTCCTAGAGTCTAGGAATTTACATAGTCTTTGTGAAATTGGCTTCAATAAGTTCTGGAACCACACAAGACCAAGTGGACCTGAGGTTAGGTCAAGAGAATGGGGTTGAGCAACCAATGATGTGCTTCACCTAATCAAGGAGGAGAATGGGATCAAGGAAGGAATTTTCAATGAAAGGTAATGCAATGATCCTAGAGAGGTTTCTAGCCGAAGGGAACCAAGGGCAAGATTCAATCTCGAGGCTAGGGCTTGGGATATCTCAAAATCCCACCATCAGAATTTCTTCAAAATTGGAGGGCAACTAGGAGACACACCAGCCTAGTAGGAGCCAAGAGATCAATTTTTTTTGATGGGTGGTTTGCAATAAATTTGATTCCCTAGGAGACCTAATGGGGCTAGACCTAGAAAAGAAAGGAAAAGGGGAAAATTTATGGTTTTAGGGTGATCACCTATGGTGGACCAGTGCCTAATCCTTTGGGGAGATTGGAGTCAAGGATGATTATGAATATGTATTTTGATTTTTTAGGTCAAGGAGGCTTCAAATACAACTTCATTTAGCATTAGGGCAGAAGAAAAACAACTTCAAAGACTTTACACTTTGTTTTGCAAAATAGATGGCTTATCAAGATGAATTTCAACCATGAAATATCCCTAGGAACATTCATTACACATGGCCCATACATGAAGCAACACTATCTAGAAACAAAATTTCCACAACTTCGCATAAATGGATGCAGTAAATTAGCCCTAGTATAGTGAAATCCCAACAACAATGTATTGGATAAAATAGAAAGAAAGAATAGCATTAAATTGCACTTACATGTATAAGAGTATGTCCAACCATCAAAATTTTGCCAATCAAGAAGCTCCAAGACAAGAGAAAATGATCCAAACATCAAAATTCATTCCATGCTCCAAAATTTCGTCCTCCAAGAAGGATAGCGAAGTTCTCTTAAGAGTTACAAGTCCAAACCAAGTGATGATCATGAAATGAAATCATCTCATTTGTATTTTTACATGTCCAAATGAATTCGACTCGCCTAATGAGGCCTAATATAACCCCTAAAATAAAATAATGTACAAAATATCAATCTTTTGGTGACAAGCCCACCAAACTAGCACAAAATCAAAAGATGAAGCCTCTCAAGAGGTCAAATGATTAATAACACATATCGTTGGGACTTAGAGGAGCCCTAATGAAGTCCATAGGTGCCATAATGTGACATAGGACTCCCAAAAGCAATGGACAAGGTGTTGGCCCCTTGTTCTCCAAATAATGCACCTGTTGTGCTCCCAAATGGGTGTGGGGGCACACAAGTGTCCTCATGGGTCTCCAAACAGATTGAATATGCCTACAGACCATCTGCAAGGGCTTGGATGATGGTATAAGTGATGCCACATCATCATACATGTCCTGGGTCATCTGCCAAATACATGATATAACTGTGGGGGCCGACTGGGCATGGTGTACTAGGTGCATCTTCCTCGTCCAATAGGTGTACAACGAGCAATCTCTAAATGACTATGGGGATTCATGGAATGTTGTCTGTTGCTGTGGAGGCCCATGGCTCTCTACACGCACCCTACATGTGCCAATGTAGCCCTCTGGAGAGTTAGGATCCCGTATAGGACAACCAAATCCAAGATGGAGGCCATCTGCAATCTTGCATAAGATCCAAGTGTTCCCTTGCCTTCCAGCACACCAAGTCATTAAAGAAACTAAGTTAAAGAGTTTACAATCCATGGACAACAGGTGGGCACTTCATAATGGCATGCCCTTCCATAGTGGGCTTTGACATGCGTTAATGTCTCCAAGCTCCAAGGGGGGTTAACCGAGTACCTTATTAGGTGGTTTCTACTTATAAAGGGGATAGTATGTCTTTGGTACATCCTTCAAATGGTGGTGGCATGTGATAAAGTTTTGGAACGAAGTAGGGGATGAAGGGGCAATCTTGGGTCACATGCCAGGGTACAAGGTTTGCTAACAAAGGGAAGCCCAAACTTGGGTAAATAATGTATAGGAGGGAGCAATTGTGGTACATGAGTTACCCCGGCCTTGATATTTCCACCTTTCTTCATATGCCTTTTGCCTTTTATGATTTTTCTTTGGTTAACTGCTCGGGGCTCAAGGAATGAGAGCATGATGTGTAAAGTATAGCAATGGATACCCCCTTTAAGGTGGGGCCTTCTTCATATGCCTTTCGCCTTTTATGATTTTTCTTTGGTTGACTGCTCGGGCCTCAAGGAATGAGAGCATGATTTTTAAAGTATAACAGTGGATACCCCCTTTAAGGTGGGGTGATTCATTGCCTACCAAGGGTTGGGACAATCATGGGTTCCTGAATGATAGAGGAGGCTCATCTAGGTCCTATAGGAACTAGGGTGATGGCCATGGAAATGGGGTAGAGCTCACGTGTTGGGTTTTGCCCATATGTTAAATGTGTTTGTATCGACCATCTTTTGCATTTTGTGATACATTTTCTTGTTGAATGTGGTCGATTATGTTTTTTCTTTTCTTTTTAGCTGCATCAACCTTCAGGGCATCGTTCTAGACCCGACCCAATGTGTGGACAAGGGGAGGGGAAGGCTAACCCTATGTGGACCCAGGTGGGAGGAATGATGAATGGGGTTATAATGAGCAGAAGAGGAGTGATATATGTGGATGAGGAAACGAGACCACACAACCAAAATCAGGGTTTCCCATGTAGTACCATCCCTAAAGCCCAAAGGTTAGTAAAAGAGATCCCACGGGACTAAGGTTCAAGGGTAACATCCAAAAGAGGTCTAGGGGACAAGAGCACAAACCTAGCCCACTCTTTTCGTCAAATCCCTCCATTAATCCATGCCCAAAAGTTTCCATGATAAGTAAACTACAATACTCAATTACCAAAAGACAAGGCATACCTTTAGGTTTGGGAGGCCCACCTTCAAACATACGATCATGATAGATGGGTGAGAGACCACATGGTTGGCTCAGATGGCGGAGAAGTTGCACAATGAGCTAGTTGGTGGCTGCAAGGGGCTGCTTGCTGTTGGCTGAGGACCATCTTGGAGAAAAAAATTCTTCTAGGGATATCACCCACAAAATGGTGGGTAACATCTGGCTCCAATTGGGATGTGATCTCTCGAAAAGTGGGTGAAGCTACTCAAACGGGAGGTCATGAGAACACCAACAATCTCTTGGTTACGATAGACCTGTTATCTGCACATATCAAAGATTGAACTTGTTAGTTTTTTGTAGCATCAAATGTGTTCTAGCCATGAAATTTGTTAGAGAGGCTATAATACATGAGATCTCCAAGACCCATAAATCGTTTATGGAAATTCCACCTAGAAGTGACAAGGGGAGGGGGAGGCTAACTCCTTGTGGATCCAATGGACAAATGTGGACCCGAATGGGAGATATGTGAGAGAGGGTCATAATGAGTGGAGGGGAGTGATGTATGTGGTGTTGGGAAGTGGGACCACGCAACCAAAATTGAGATTTCCCATGTAGTGGCACTCTTAAAGCTAGTAGCCCGAGTCCCCCCACTAATCCATGCCCAAAAGTGTCCATGATAAGTAATAAAAATTACTCAACATGAAAGCCATACCTTCGGGGTTGGAAGGCCCACCTTTAAACATACGATCATAACAGATGGACGGGGGCACATATTGGCAGGCTCATGTGGCAGAGATGGTGGTACATTGAGCTATTTGGTGGCCGCAAGGGGCTGCTGGTTGTTGACTAAAGACAACCTAGAAGAAAAATTTCTCCTATGGGTGTCACCCATAGGTGGTGGGTAACACTACCAAATGGCTTTCTTCCAGTTAGCAACTCTAGTAGATCCCAAGCTTCATTTTTGTCTAAGGCTGCCATTTCTTCAACAATGACCTTTTTCCAGAGTTTTCCATCCTCTAAATCTTTTGAATACCTAACAATTCTAGGATCATCAACGGTAATAAACAAAGCGAAATATGAATGGAAATCAGGCGGAGTATACCTTTCTAGCTGCCTTCTTTCCCAAACCGATCCTATCAAGACTCAATACCAGAGTACATGGTTCTTCTTCTTCTGATTCTTGTTCCTCTATAGAGTTTGATTCATCATCATTCAATTCAAACTTTATATTTTTTGGTTTTTTTCCCTTGGTAGGACTTCCCATTTGACAACATCTTTGAATTTTCTAAATACTACATCTCGGTTATACATTGTCTTATTAGTTTCTGGGTTCCAAAGCTTATAACCTTTTAGACCATCTTTGTATCCAATAAAGATAGACTATTCAACTTTCTTATTGTTGAAATTTCTAAGTCTAAGCCATTAAAAATTTTCCTGCACTATTTGGTTCATTTCACCTACTTGTTTAATTATTGAACAAGTTATTTAACCATATAAATACTGAAATAAATAAACACAATGCAGTCTCAACCATCTATCATCAACTGAAAGAAACGGACAAACACACAAGGGACACCGTTATTTTTGGACAATCATCCTCGGAAAAACCCAACTTGGGAAAGCTGGTGCAGCAGTTCAGAGGGTTTTATTATTAAGCATCTTTTCTTGAGTACAACTAGGTGCCAAACTGGCTCACCCGACAGAGAAATCTATCTGGCAGTAGTACCTCTTTTCGGAAGCAGATATTTAAAAAGTTTGCTCCACGAAAACTCTCCAACGCCTTTCTGAGGCACTGCGTCAACCCTCTTGGCCTCTGGGTCAGCCTTAAACCCTCTGCGTCAGCCCTTTGATGCTTTGTGCAGGCTCTCTAGCCCTCTGCGTCACTTCCGTAGCTCTACATCACTCACACAAGCCCTCTGGCCCTCTGCGCAGTCACTCTCGCTCTTTGCGTAGCTTCTGCTGGCTCTGCGTTTGTCTCTCTGCCTCTGCACTAGTCTTCCAACACTCTTTGCCTCTCTGCTATGCACTCATTGCCCCTCGCTGCAACTCTAATCACTAGTTTGATTTCTCTTAGCAAACCCTGCTCTAGAAAAATCGAACTGACTGATCAACTTGGTGTATCTTCAACTGACCCTCAAGTCTCCTCTTATACTTTTCCTGTTGAGTCTTCAACGGTCGAGATTATGTCACTAATCAACGACTAAGATTAGATTTGGCTTGATCCATGTCATTTGGAACATTTTCACCCAGTTTTATATTAATACCCATTAATATTTTTATTTTCCTAAGTTTAGACTTAGGAACTCATTAAAAATGTTAATTTTTTTAATATCTTTCTCACTGGGTAGAATTTCCCCAAACCATTTCTGGGTCTTGGAGATCTCATGTGCTTTAGCCTTTCCACCAATTTTTCATGGCTAGAGCACATCCGATGCTACTCCAAATCAACATTCCTTAACGAGGAATGTGCTCTAGTAATGCTCCACAACTGAACATCACCCTGATCATCCGGTACTGGTACCTGTTTTGATGTTTGGCCTTGCTGCCCAATATCCTCTGTACTGCTGCCCATGGCTCTACCACTGCCACTGCTACATTTGTAATGCAACTCCCTCTGCATTTGTGCTGCTGCTGGTCCTTTCTCCCAACACTACATCTGCACTGCAACCCTCTCTCATCACGCTGCCCATAGCATTACCACTACCACTGCTACATTGCAACTCAGTCACTGAGACGATGGTAACTGATCTACCCAATTACTGACATCCTTGTCAGGCTAGAAACCCTCCTGATGCTGAAGTTCTCTTTGCTGCTATCATGTGCTCCCTCTGCTCCCTCTGCGCTGCTGCAACAACTCTGTGCCTGTCGCATTGCTGCAAAACACCTCTATGCCTTCCTGCACTGCTGCAACCTCCTTTGTGCCTCTCACACTGCTGCAACCCTCTCTGCGCTGCTACAGATCCCTGCACTCTAGCACTCTTTTCCGCTTCATCCGCATCCTCTTCTACCGTCATCTGCCATCCTGCTATTGTCACTTTGGGGCTCCTGTAGCTGGATATGATCCAAGAGGTTGGGTACCTCAAGGATCCTGCCCCATATCTCCTGTAGTCCTCCTGACTACAGCTTGATGTCACCCCACCTCTTCTCTAGAGGTACATGAGCACTCATGGCACAATCGTCATCATCCTCTACCTCCTTCTCCGCCTTCGCTGACATTGCCTTGGAGTCAAAAGCCTCTCCCTTATTCTTCTTTCTAGGACACTGGGTTGCAAAATGGCCCAACTCCCCACAGTTGAAGCACTTTATCTTAGAGATGTCCTTCTTCTTCCTCTTTCCTTGTTGCCCTGCAGATGCCAGAGCTGCATCCTCTTTTTCCTCTTTCTTGCTGCTACTTCTTGCCTTGGTCATCCGTCTGATCTCTTCTTGGCGAAGAACTGCCCATAATTCTTCCCATCCTGGAAGATTCGCTTTGCCTAAATTGCTTTGGACGAATGTCTCCCATTCCTCGGAGACTGCGTTCAGGGCGGTCTCACCATTAACTCCTGATCTGACGTGGCCCCTATGGAAGTCAGTTGGTCCCAAATCTCTTGCAACCTATTGAGGAAGTGATCTATCTGCTCGCCCTTTTGCATCTAATATGACCGCAGCTGATTCTCCAGTAGGATCTTTCTCTGCACGGAAGTGCCTTGATACAATGTCGTCAAGGTATCCCACATTTCCTTTGCCGTATTCTTCTCAATAATATGTTGAACCACATGATCCTCGACCCCATCAAGGATTATGCACTTTGCCTTGGCCATCGCATCCTCATACTTTTCGTTATCAGTTGGGTCGACTGGGATATTCATGGTTCTCAACGCGAAGGCCTTGATGCGATGTCTATCCAGAACAGACATGATCCTGGCCTTCCAGATGACAAAGTTGGATGCTCCCTCCAACCTGTCCTGATCCCTGAGTCCGTTCATTGCCATCTTTGCTCTTCTTTTCGACTCCTCTGAGTCTCTACTTTCCTCCTGGAAGTTCTCTTCTAGACTCTCTCTGAGTCTCGATTTCCCTCCTGGAAATCCTTCTGCCAATAGTCGAATCGTACCTCTCTGATCCCCTTTGCTCCTGCAACACTGATTTGGATTTCTTGGCTAGAAATCCGCCTAGGTACCGACTCCCTCTACCTTGGGGTACTATTCTGTCTCGACAACAACAACACCCCACCAGCTTCACGCTCCACAATCTACCCACAACTTCCTATGCCCCAACAACTGAAGAAACTGAGCCTCTTGGCTTTGCGCAATCCTAACAAGGCTAAATCGCTCTTCTGGCCAACTGCGTTACTCGTACTTGGCTGAGTAGGATGACGTGGATCGCTGTGAGCCTCTTCTGCCTTCCTCTGCCTCTGCGCTCCCTCTCTCTTGCTCGAAATGATGATGCAGGCCCTCTGCGTCACTCCTTCTCTGCTGCTTTCTTCTTAGGAACAAATTCTGTCTCTCGGGACAACTGTTTCTGCTACAAATTCTCTGATTCAGATGGTGCCTTTAACTCTCCTCTGATCTGCAATGCTCTGATACCATGTTGAAATTTCTAAGTCTAACCCATTAGAAATTTTCCTGCACTATCTGGTTCATTTCACCTACTTGTTTAATTACTGAACAAGTTATTTAACCATATAAATACTGAAATAAACACAATGCAGTCTCAACCATCTACAAATCAGTAATTGAAAGAAACAGACAAACACACAAGAGACACTATTATTTTTGGACAATTGTCCTTGGAAAAACCCAACTTGGGAAACCGGTGCAGCAGTTCTGAGGGTTTTATTATTAAGCAGCTTTTCTTGAGTACAACTGGGTGCCAAACTGGCTATCCCGACAGAGAAATCTAGCTGGTAGTGATACCTCTCTTCGAAAGCAGATATTCGAAAAGTCTGCTCCATGAAAACTCTCCAACGCCTTTCTGAGGCACTGCGTTAGCCCTCCTGGCCTCCGTGTCAACCTGAAACCCTCTGCATCAGCCCTTTGATGCTCTGTGTAGGCTCTTTGGCCCTCTGCGTCACTTTTGCAGCCTCTGCATCACTCACGCAGGCCCTCTGGTCCTCTTCGTAGCTTCTGCTGGCTCTGCATCTGCCTCTCTGCCTCTGCGCTGGTCTTCTGGCACTATCTCTACCTCTCTCCTATGCACTCACTGCCCCTCGTTGTAACTCTGATCAATGGTTTGATTTCTCTTAGCAAACCCTGCTCTAGAAAATTGAATTGATTGATCAACTTGGTGTATCTCCAACTAACCCTCAAGCCTCCTCTTATACTTTTCTTGTTGAGTCTTCAATGACCGAGATTAAGCCCCTAATTAATGACTAAGATTAGATTTGGCTTGATCCATGTCATTTAGAACATTCTCACCCAATTTTATATTAATACCCATTAATATTTTTATTTTCCTAAGTTTAGACTTAGGAACTCATTGAAAATACTAATTATTTTAATATCTCTCTCACCAGGGAGAATTTCCCCAAACCATTTCTGGGTCATGGAGATCTCATGTGCTTTAGCCTCTCTACCAATTTTCATGGTCAGAGCACATCCGATGCTAGCCCAAATCAACACTTATCTAGCTTACTCCAATTCTCCTTTGAAACGTGTTCAAAAGCATTATAGTGAAATACCCTAAGATGTTTAAGAGAATGTTTTTTACTAGTCCATACCTTATGTGGAGTCTTATCATCCAATGCTGATGAGGGTGGTCTATTTACCAGGTAACACATAATATCTACTGCCTCTGCAAAAAATTCCTGTCCTAACATGACGCCATTGAGCATGCTTCTTGCTTTCTCCATCAACGTCCTATTCATCCTTTCTGCAACTTCATTCTGTTGAGGTGTGTATGTAGTAGTCTTCTGCCTTGATATACTGTACTTATTACAAAATTCTTTGAATTCATTCCCACAGAATTCTCCACCATCATTTGTCCTCAACACCTTAATTTTCTTCTCTGTCTGATTTTCCACAAGAACTTTAACTTCTTTGAATTTATCAAATACTTCAAATTGCTTCCCAAAGAAATAAATCCACGTATTCCTTGAGAATTCATCTATAAGTTATCATCCTCTAGGTGGTTGTCCCAAATTTTATATGTTGGATCGTCATAAGCTCGATCATAATAATGATTCAACAACCTCAAGTTGTAGTGCACATAAACTAAGCTTTCTGCCCGGTTTTCATTGAGTCTATCTCTTCTCACATTATGTATGAAGTCGTAGGTGTTCCAACAGCTCTTTGCAAAAGAAGTATTTACAACTTGTGAAAGAACTTTTTTTTGCCAATTTTGGCAAAAGTCCCATGCCGCCATATGCTTCCCACCATGTGAGAGCATCAAATTTGTCTCTATCTTCCATTGCATGCAAAGAACCAAATAAACCAGTGCAACTGAAGTATCTGCCTAATTCAAGACGCAGATTAGCACACTCCTTCTCAGGTACCAACTTGTCTAATGCTTGCATATATCCTATAGATACCTCTAGAGCTGTATGGGGTTTGATCCTAACCCCACCCCCAAGTGCAAGTTGGCCCAACCAAGATGGAGAGTAGTATTTTGGCATAAGGATATATGCCAAGGCATGTAGTGGAACATTAAGTTTATTCCACCGTGTACACACACAATTGTGAATCAGTGTATACAAGTTGGGATCATCTTCCTAAACAATATCTTTTATTTGCCCTAATATGGTATCCATCTGCTCATACACCTCCCCAATCACTGTTTATCTGTATCTGCAAAACGAATCATGTTATAAATGGGCTTGGTGAATTCCAATACTTGCCTCACACGTGCCCAAAACAGATCATCAAGAGCGGTCTGCTCCACCTGTTCAAAACTTTGCTTGTTCGCTGCCTTTGTAGCCCTGTCCTTTATACATGCTAGTGTGGACTTGATACCATGCTAGCCAATGACTCTCTTACCTTCAAAAGGCGCCTGAAGGTGAGGTAATAGCTAGCAAATCTAGTCTTTGCAATCTTCAACAACTCTGATCTTGAGTGACTGCGGAAAAGCCCATGGGTATTGCTATGATTTGTAATAAATTTTATCATTTGTTTTCCTCTCTTATACAAATCACCAATCCATTTGTATTGTTTCTTTTTGTTCACCAAAAGGTTCACTGTGTGAACCAAACACCTAGACCAAAATATGTTGGTGTATTTATGCTCAATAATCGCTCCTATTGCCTTACAATTAGCAGCATTATCAGTGACGACTTGGATGATATTGTATGGCCCAATATGTTCAGTTGTTTCAAGTAATGGTTTTGCAATGTTGATGCTGGTCTTGAACTACTTTGAGTTATCATATGTTGAAAGAAAGATGGCACCACTAATAGACATAGCAAGAACACTTATCAATGGCCTACCTTTTACATTTGTCCATCCATCAGATACAATGGACACCTCATTCTTAGTCCAAGAATTTGTCTTTTACTCAAAGAATGTGATATTTTGGTTTTTTCCTGATCAAGTCCAACGGTTCTAGCCTTGTCATACCTAGGGCTCTTGTATCCTTTGGGGGCATCATTTATGGCAGAAACCATTTCATGCCAATAAGGTGCACGGAGAACATTGAATGGTATCCCACATGCATAGAGAAACCGATAAGTATTTGAATCCACATCATTCCTACACCCTTCATCAAAGAAATCTGATATGGTTCTACATCTTAAAGAGATGTTTGTTCTTGTGCCTCCATATCCACTGCCATGGGAGGATGCTGAAGGAGTTCTTTGTGCATGTTGATGTGATTGTGAGCTATGTTCAAAGAAACCCTTTGATTTTTTAGATTTGTATTGGGTTTCCTCCTCTTCCCTTATGTATTTGGTTCTATCTGTTGTTGACACATTTACATAAGTTTTGATTCCTATTGGTTTATCTTCATCCCATGGCCTTTTCCCAGAGAGGTGCCTTCTGGCATGAGTGTATGAACCTGTGTGAGTTTTTTTGCAACGGGGGCATGTAAATTTAGTGGTTCCACCCCCTTTCCCTCATTCAGGCCTAGAAACATATTTCCACAATGGGGTTTGGTTTTGTTTAGTTTTTGGGGCCTCACCATGTTCACTCTCTTCCACCTCACCAAGGTACTCCTCCCCAAGGTTTTCATCAAATCCACTATAACCCACTTGTTCATCCTCTTCTTCAGCATGATCAACCCTCCTTCTATTATCCAACACCATAATAACCAAAAAAGGAACCAAGAAGAAGAAAATGCCAAGCCATATAGCCATGATGTTTGAAGTTTTGAGTCTGCAAAAAAATGGAGGAATGGGAATGGGAAATAGAGATTTTTGTTTGTTTGTTTGTTTTTTTAAATTTAATTGAATTTAGCAATAAACATAAAAAAATGCTAGATTAGAGTGTAGATACTACCTCGTTGGCCTTTAATCCCAAACTCCAATCTCCCTTGCAAGCTTCTCAAGCTCCTCTCGATTGCTCTCTCCAAGCTCCAAACTCTCTCTTGCTCCTCTTGCTCTCTCCAATGGAAGAAATTGTGAATAATGGGAGGGGAGAGGGTCTTTTTATCATTTTCCCCCTCCCCTTTCCCTCCCTTTCCTCTCTCTCTTCGCCGCCTGCCGCCGCCCCTCTCTCTCGGTTGCGCGGCCTCCTTTTCTGACGTCGATGGGAGCGATTTTTATGAGGGGGAGCGGTCAGGAGCAATCACTCTCCGATCGCTCCCCCTCTTAAAAATCTCTCCCAGAGTGTAGGGGAGCGGTCAAGGAGCGATCACTCCCGACCACTCCCTTAATTGCTCCCTAAAAACCAAGGAATGCTTTTTTTAAGGGGAGCGCGCTCCCAACTAGCTCCTAGCCTCCTGAGTAGCTCCCGATTGGAGTGTGAATTAGGAGTGGGTTCGTGGGGGGGAGTGGGCGCTCCCTTGCAACCTTGTTCTAAACCTCTACTTCAGTTGACACTAATTTATAAGACTTTTTGAAAGCCCTATCCTCCCCAAATTTCACACCCCTCCGCACCACTATTTTCTCGAGTGTAGGAATGTAGACTCTATAAGCCTTTAAGGTCGCGTTGTAACCAACAAATATGCCCTTCTCTGTAGTAGGCCTGAGCTTAGTCCTATTTGCTAATGGGATGTGGCAATAAACCAAGCACCCAAAGATACCAAGATGCCCAATATCTGGTTTCTTCCTCTTGAATGCCTCCTCAAGGGCCATCCTCCCCAACACCTTGTGTGGACTTCTATTTTGCAAATAAACTGCCGTGTTACATGCTTCTGCCCATCAGAACATAGGCAAATCCTGATCATGTAATGTTGCTTTAGCTGCCCCAACAATGGCTCTATTCTTCCTCTCTGATACTCCATTCCGCTGTGGGTTATATGGAACTATTAGCTCCCTCTTAGTTCCAGAATCCATACAAAAGTCTTTGAAGGCATTTGAGCTGTACTCTCCTCCTTTGCAAGATCTAAGCACCTTGATCTTTCTCCTCATCTAGTTCTCCACAAGAGCTTTAATGTAATATTCCTGACGGAAATATTAAGTGATACTGTGATAATAACCATGAAATCTCATACATACAACCAAAAATAAAACACATGCAAAAATATTAATACACAAGAAATGCTGAGCCATATTATTAATTTGATCAAATGGAGTACAATGAGTTGGGACAGCTGAACTTGGGCTTGCTACAACAA
This sequence comes from Pinus taeda, assembly GCA_000404065.3. Taxonomy (NCBI): domain Eukaryota; kingdom Viridiplantae; phylum Streptophyta; class Pinopsida; order Pinales; family Pinaceae; genus Pinus; species Pinus taeda. The sequence goes on from APFE030330028.1 coordinate 26,481, forward strand.
GCTACACAAGTCCTAGGTGAGAAGATTGTTGCCGAAGTGCTAGAAAGTGACCTCTCCAAATGCTTGCTCTGGCCCAGTAAATTCTGCTACTTCTGATTGGAATGGAACTGGTGTTTGACCCCTCTAAAGTGTTCAGAAAATTATGAAATTTTGGCTGTAGACTCATCACAATAGAACCACAAACCCAAAAAGCGTTTAAGCTTATCTCTGACCACCCCCGAAACTTGTTTTAAGAGCGAATTCCTCCTCAGCTAGTAAATTCGCACTCCCTGGAAAATTCGGCTTGGATGGGTGCCAAAACCTCAAGATAGTTTCCCTTTTATTTGCCCTTAAGACTCTTTGCAAAATTATTTGAAATTCCTCGACCCTTTTCCACTTCAAATTCAACTTCCTTCACTGCCTGCGCAAGCCTTGCCAGACAACCTCTGCGCACTAGCTGGAAATGTAAATTTCATCTTGTGAGATACCCTCAAGCTCGGCTTTGCAAACCATTGAAAATCTCCAATGTTTTGCCTCTTGCTTTGTTATCCTTTATTATCTTTTTTTCTTCAGGTACTAGCTAACTTGGGCTAGCTTTCTTTCTTCTAAGGTTTTGTTTCTCATCCTTTTGTTTAAATTTTTCAAGATATTGGGACAGTGGAGTATTGTCTTCGAATGGGTCCTCTGGAGTTTCAGTCGTACTCTTTGCTTGAATTTCCTCTTCTACTCTTTCTATTTCAGGGCTAGGGTTTGATTTTCTTCTACTTCTTCTAAGCCTACTATTTGGTTTCTTCTTTGGAGCTTCTATAAAGTGATTTCTTACTAAGAAACCCTGCCAATTATCTCCTCACATTTGCAAATGTGCCTCTATCAGAATCTTAATGAGTCCATGATGGTATAGAGAGTTATTGATGGACCTGGGCTCTCTTTGTATGCTGAATGACATTTTCTTTAAACTTTGAAGTAGGAATCAAGGCAGATTGATTTCAAATCCATCAACAAAATGGATCATAAGCCTAGCATGGTAGAAAAACATTGTCCCAAACCTCCCTTCACATGTTACAAATTTCTGAATGACTAACAAGAGATTTTGCCATTTTCGTTTTAACGCTGTGTCTGGAATACCTTTCTTAAAAATAGACAAGTCCATACCTGGTTCTTTCAAGAAGTGAATCCAATCATTCTCTTTTATTCTCCTGTTTTTGAACCAACTTTCTCCTTTCCTTTGTAGTCTTGTTGCTTCTGCTACAATTGATTATGTCAGGATGAGTTTAATGTCTCCAATTTCTGCTTCCACTCCATCGGCTGCTTGGACAAAGGCTTTGGTAACGTCCGCTTCATAACCATCAAACTTTTCGAAGAACTGGAGCCATCCCACTTGTTGCAATTGCTCTCTAACCCTTGAGTATGCATGGAAGATTTTTACCCCATTCGGCTCAAAACGAACAAGCGTCCCGATTGTGCAGAGAAGTCTCGACCCTGACTATTTCTTTCGACTAGGAAGATGGAAGTTTCGAGAGAGAGAATGGAATGAAATGCAAAGTCGCACAAGATTAAATGATTGCGAAGTAGGGCACTAATGGCAGAAGTACTGTTTCATCCAGATTTGTACTTCACAACTCCCTAGGTCCGATTTGAAAGCACTGGTGTCGTGTTTTAATTTTATTCGGACTTGATGTGATCAACAATGTAATGATGATGAGATATGGTATAACAGTTATGAGTGTAATGGAAAATATATAAGGTCGTATAAGGTCTTCAATTATTAATATAGTCATCCATGAATTAAAACCTAAGCTCATACATGAAATATAATTCAACATTCTTACATACTGTTATTTTGTGCTTCCTGAATTTTGTTGTAGAAATTGGATGTAGTTGCAGAATTGAGGGTTGGTGTAGAATGATAGAAATTCTGTTTTTGCTTTTATTCTCGGACTTCCTTTATTTGATTAGAAGAATGCTTCTTTATTGTTGTTGCTATTGATGATGATGACCAATAAAAGTACTGATCATGAATGTAGTTTGACATCTGAAAAGAAAGAGAAGGACAAAAAGAAATAGGGACAAGAAAAAGGGGTTTTGAAAATCAAAACTGCCAAGAGATCTTGGTTTTCAGTTAAGATTTTCTATATAAATATGCCAACATAGTTGGTTTTCATATTTATACTTTATATTTTATTTAATTTTATTATATATTATTATTATTTTTAACAAAGATTACAATGAAGTTGGAGAGTGAGGAGAAGAATCCCCTTCCTTAACCAACTTGAATTCATAATTCTCTTGCAAATATTTGACAAATTCTTCCCTTGTTAGTTGGTTTTCATATTTATACTTTTATTTATTTATTATTATTAATTTTTTTTACAAAGATTACAATGAAGTTGGAGAGGGAGGAGAAGATTCCCCCCTTCCTTAACCAACTTGAATTCATAATTCTCTTTCAAATATTTGACAAATTCTTCCCTTGTTAGTGGTTTATGTTACAATCTTAATCTATGATCATTAACAAAGAAAGTAATTTGTTTATCATCAATAGTTTTGATTTTGACTGCTCCATTATAAAAAATAGTGTTAATCTTATAAGGACCAAGCCAATGAGTTTGAAATTTTCCTTGAAAATCTTTGAATTTGGAATCAAAGAGAAGAGCCCAATCACCTTGCTTGAACTTTTTAGCTTTGATAAACTTGTCATGCCACTTAGGTCTTTGCTACCGAACTATGTTGGTTCTTTGAATAACATCTTGTCGGATCTCATCTAACTTATTCAATTGTGCAAACCTTTGTTTCTTAGCTTTTGAGAGATCAAGGCCCAATTTGAATGCTGTTCTCAAGGTCTCCACTTGGAATTTAATTGGAAGAAAGACTTGCTTTTCATAGACAAGCTCATAAGGAGTATGTCTAGTTGTGTTCCTCCATGTAGTTCGGTATGCCCATAATGTTTCTGGAAATTTTTCTGCCCAATCCTTTCTATGCAAATGCACAATTTTGGTAAGAATTGCTTCAAGAACTTCCACTTGCCCAATGGATTGTGGATGACTTGGACTAGACTTTCGATGCTTGATTTTGTATTACTCCACGATTTTTTGCACCAACTTTGATGTGAATTGAGTATCTTGATCTGTTACAATTTCTCTTGAAACACCAAAACAAGTAAAGATATTTTCAACAAGAAATGTAACTACATTTTCAGTTGCAAATAAAAGAGGTTTAGCTTCTACCCATTTTGTAACATAATCCTTGCAAACAAATATATACCTTTTTTGTTTAGATAGAGGATTTATTAGTCCAACAAAATCTAGAGCCCATTTTTCAAAGGGTTCTACAAGTACCTGTGGTTGTAAAGACATCTCATTTGATGGAATGGGTTTCCCCATTCTTTGACAATACATCTTTTAACATATTCTTTGGCATCCCTTAAAATGGATGGCCAATAATATCCCAAAAGAAGGATTTTGTAAGCAGTTCTTTTACCGACAAAATGTCCTCTGCATGGTCCATAATAACAAGCTTTCAAGATTTCAGGTACTTCATATTCTCGAACACATCTCCTGATAATCAAATCAGGTCCAATTTTGTACAATTTTCCATCTACCCAGGAATAAGGTGCACTGGTTTTGATCACTTTTTGCTTTTCCGTAGCTGATAGTTGCGGAGGTAACTTTCCTATAGCCAAATAATTAGCAATATCTGCAAACCAAGGTGTTTTAGTAGATACTGCAAAAAGATATTCATAAGGAAAGTTATATTTTATAGGAACATCCTCATTATTTTTCTGCGTTCTAGAAAGAAAATCAGCAACTTTATTTTTTTCCCGGTCTATCAAGAATAGTAATGTTGAATTCTTGTAGTATTAATAACCATCTTGTAATTCTACCATTAGTGATTAGTTTGTTCATTAGATATCTAAAGGTAGAATGATCTATATGAATAAAAGTTTCATAACCAGTAATGTAATGACAAAATTTATTAATGACATGAACAACAACTAAAAACTTCTTTTCTGTTAAAGTGTAATTTAACTCTGCGGGAGTCAAATTTTTACTTGTATAGTAGATGGCATAAGGAGTTAAATCTTTTTGTCCCAAGACAACCCCTAGAGCTGTATCTGAAGCATCAGTTGAAATATGGAAAGGAAGAGCCAATTAGGTACTCTTAAAATTGGTGCTTCAATAATCTTTTGTTTCAACGTCTCAAATGCTTTCCGACAATCATAATTCCAAGCAAATTCACAATCTTTTGTAAGGAGTTTGAAAAGTGGAGAGGCTATTTTTGTGAAGTTTTGTATGAATCTCCTATATTTCTAGTAAATCCCAGAAAACTTCTTACATCCCTTTGGCAAACAAGAATTGAAATTTTAGAAATAATTTCTACCTTAAATGTATCCACTTTAATTCCATCATTCGAAATATGGTGGCCTAAAACAATCCCTTCATTGAACATCATAAAACATTTTTCATGGCTTAATGAAAGGTTTTCCTCTTTACATCTAACAAGAACTTTTTCCACATTTTCCATAGTTTTTTCAAAAGTATCACCATACACAGTAAAATCATCCATGTACACTTCCACACAATCATGAATTAGATCAGAAAAGTACCTAAAACTGCTCTCTGAAATGTGGCAGGTGCATTACATAATCCAAAGGGAAGAACTCTATAGGCATATGTTCCCCATGGACATGTACAAGTAGTTTTATCTTGATCTTCTGGTGCTAGTTGGACTTGATTATATCCACTAAAACCATCTAAGAATGAAAAATACTTCTTCCCTACCAAGGTATCTAATACTTGATCTATAAAAGGTAGTGGAAAATGATATTTTAAAGTAGCTTTGTTTAATTATTTGTAATCAATGCTCACTCTCCATTTTCCATTTTTCTTAGGAACAATCACTAAAGGTGACACCCATTGACTATCTGATATTGGATAAATGAAATTCACATTAAGTAATTTTTGTAATTCCTCCTTAACAATTTCTCTCAGATTAGCATTCATCCTTCTCTGAGGTTGTCTCACTGGTTTAACATTTCCTTGAATATAAATATGATGCACACAAGTTTAGGATCAATCCCTTTTATGTCAATGTACTCTCATGCATAAGAAGAAGAGTGTCTTTGTAGCATACATATCTGTTTTCTCTTTTGAAATTCTTCCAAATTATTGTTAATATTCAATGTTTTATCTGGAAAAATTTCTACTTGAGAATTGCCAAATATTTCCATAGAATATAAAGCCATTTGGTGAGATGATAAATATTCAGTATTGCATTGTTCCTGAAAACTTTGATCTTGCTCATAGTATGAAGAAGGATCACTATTATTCATTAAATTTATCAATTGATCTTCTTCATCTAATTGTTAAAAAGTATAAACTGGTTGCAAATCATTAAAGTCTTCATTATCGTCATCTATCCAAATCTCACTCTACTTCAATTATTGTTTTTGCAGGAGGATACAAGGTAAACTTTTTAGTGGAATTTCCATAAGAGATATACATATCACCAGATCTACAACTTATGAATGCATCAACTGTAGCTAGCCAAGGTTTACTAAGGATCAATGGATGGCCTCCTAAATTATTCTTGGGAGTTAAAATCATGAAATCTACATGATATTCCCAAGAATCTAGAGAAACAAACACATCTTCTAATACTCCATCTGGTTTGATAATAGATTGATCTGCTAATTGTAATAATGTAGGAGTATATTGAAGATTAGGAAGCTTAAGTTGCTCCATTGTTTGTTTACTCATGATATTAATGGCTGCTCCTAGATCAATTGAAGTGTTTGGAATCTCAACATCATTGATATGAATATTCACAATAGGACTACCAGGATCTAGATATTTTTGAACAATAGGTTTTCCCATCATGATATCAACAATTTTTCCTACCAATTGTATCTTTTTGATATCTTTTCTTTTTCTTCCTGGTTTTCTAATGTATAGCTCCTTGATAGTTTTTTCAAATATTGTTATTTCCTTTATACCCTGTAATAAAGGAATTTTAATGCAAATATTCTTAAGTTCATCTAGCATATCATAAATTGGTAAAATAATTTGCCTTTCTATTCCTTTATCAGTTTTAAGCCTTTAAGGAAAAGGTGGATCTTTCAAAGAAATATAAGGTTGTTCTACTAGAAGAACTGTAGGAGCTTGCTTTATTTGCTCATCCTTTGATAGTATAGGAACATCTTCCTTTAGGGGAATGTTTTCTTGATCAAGATTTACATCTTTCTCAGAAATTTCATTCTCTTTAGATTTTTGGATGACAATTGTTGGTGACTTATTTGGTAAAACCCTACTAGAGCTAAGTTGAACATCATTTGACCTAATGGGGTAATCATACAAGCTGAAAATTTTGTCCTTAGACATTATAAATAGCTTGTTGTTTTTTATTGTTTGGATTCAGAAGTGGTTGGGCAGGTAGTTAATTGGGTTTTTGAGGGAATGATAATGAAAGTTGTGGATTTAGATTTTGAAATTAAGGATGTTGAGTTGGTTGACGAGGATAATATTGTGCTGGAAAAGAAGCATATGGTTGCTGGAACTGAGGATATCGAGGATATTTGCCATAAAGATTTTGCCAACCTTAAGCCTAAGATGGCTTTTGAGATTGTGGGCGCCAAGGTTGCCATGGCATAGGTGCAGTCCAATTGTTCCGTGGTTGTGCATATGATTGAGTATTGAAACTGTTATGCTCTTAACCTGCAAATGATACCCAAATACAGAATATGCGAAGAAAAGAGACCCAGAACACAGAATATGCGAAGAAAAGATACCCAGAACACAGAATAGCAATGATTTTATTATTCAGAGAGTAATGTTCACTTGCCTCTTCGAGGGGGAAACCTCCAATAGAGCAGAGCTCGACTACAAAATAAGACACGATGCTCCTCGCAGGAGTTTCTATCCTTTATATATGACTCCTACGTGCAATACCACGGGCCAATACCATGTATTATTAATACCATCTATCTAATACTACGGCCAATTTGCAACTAACTGTGGTTCCGTTATTAATTGCGGATTGACCACTTACAATTATTAATATGGGCTTTATTGACTCTTGACTATGACGTGGTCCCATTACATAGATAAGGGGGTTAGGGTGGGACCCTAACATGCCCACCCCCTTAAGACTAGCCTTGTCCTCAAGGCTGAAGCTACGGAAACTGCTGCAGAATAGTGGCTGGCTCCCAAGTTGCATCTTCTGGAGAGGTGTCTTTATATTTGACTAGGACTTCCTTAATCATGCGGACGCGCAGTTGCTTGACTCGTGTGTCGAGGACCTGTTCCGGTTGAAGCCAGATGGATCCTTCTTCATCCAATTCTGGTAGACTAGTCTAAATTCTGCAATTGTTCCCAATCACTTTCTTGACGCATGAGACATGAAAAACTGGATGGATTTTTGCAGTAGGTGGCAAAGCAAACTTGTAGGCCACTTCTCCAATGCGTTGAAGTACTTGATATGGTCCGTAGAATTTGGGAGAGAGTTTCTGACATCCTTTGTCTTTGAGTGATGTTTGCTTATATGGTTGGAGCTGTAAAAAGACCTGATCCCCTTCTTGTAATTGGCGCTCTGAGCGATGCTGGTCTACCTGTTGCTTCATGCGGTTCTGAGCTTGGTGAAGATTCTCTCGAAGATGGGCGAGCATAGTTGTGTGGTGTTGTAGGAGTTGATCCACTGCTTGGACTTTTGAGCAGCCCTTGAGATATGAAGTAGGTGAAGGCGGGAGTTGACCATAGACTGCTTCATATGGAGTCATTTTGGTGGTGGCATGATAGTTGGTGTTATACCACCATTCTCCCAGAGGTAGCCACTGTACCCAAAGGTGTTGTTTTTCTGAAGTAGAACACCTAAGGTAGGTTTCTAGACATTTGTTGACTGCTTCAGTTTGACCATCTGTTTGCGGATGGTAGGAAGTACTGAGTTTTAGTTGAGTGCCTTGTATTCTGAAGAGTTCCTGCCAAAAATTGCTGGTGAAGATCGGGTCGCGGTCGAACACAATAGAAATGGGCATGCCATGCAATTTGAAGATCTGATCCATGAAAGTTTGAGCAACCAAGGTGGGTGTAAACGGGTGGGGGAGAGCGCAGAAATGAGCATACTTCGACAATCGGTCCACAACCACCATGATGACTGACTTGTTCCCTGACTTTGGAAGACCTGTAATGAAATCCATAGAAACTTCCGTCTAAATTGATGCTGGAATGGGCAATGGTTGTAATGTACCAGGTGTGTTGACGATTTCCCCTTTGTGGCATTGACAGACATCGCATTCGGTTACGAAGGTAAGGATGTCCTTTTTCATGCATGTCCAGAAAAATGATCTTCTGGTGCGAGCATACGTCTTCTGAAAGCCCGAATGTCCTGCAATGGGAGATGAGTGCATCTCTGCCAAAATGCGACTTTTGAAGGTGGATGTTGGTGATAGTACGACTCTGTCCTTGTAGCGAAGAATATCATCCTGCCACAAATAGCCCTTGGTGGAATTTGGATCTGCCTGCAGCTGAGAAATGAGTTGGGAGAGCCCTGGGTGTGAAAACCATTCTCTGCGAGCTTCTTCAATCCATTCTGGAATGGGGAGGGAAATAGCTAG
>APFE030330028.1:35074-98327 GCA_000404065.3 Pinus taeda
GAAGGTGAACAAGCAAAAGAACTAGTAGGTATGAATTTGTTATACTCTGGTGATACATTTATCCATCCATTTGAAGATGATGAAAGTGATAGCGAAAAAACTGAATTTTCTCTTATGGGTGAGCAAGAAAGATATCAAATAGAGGCAAAATTTAAAAGGCTTACAGAAAAAATTAGAGATCAACAAGATATAATGAACAAAAGGGAATGTTCCTTCAAAGAAGAAGCTATCAAACTAAAAGCTCAACTAGAGGAAGGAAAAAAGGTAAGGAAGTTACTCAAGGACAAGGAAGATCAATGTCAAAAGTGTTGAAAATAATACTGAGAGGGGGGGGTGAATCTGTATTATCTAGTTCTTTTACCAAATCTTCCTTATTTACACTTTGAATTTTTTTTTCATATCAGTACCATAAAATAATGAGCATGAACAAGAAAAACAGACAGTCACATCAAAGAACACCAGATATAAGGTGGAAACCCAATGTGGGTGAAAACCACCTGCTGCAATATGTCTCTATCTTCTTTCAAATTAGAAACTCCTTTTTACAATGGTCTTGTACTGGTGCAGTCCTTTACCAGTACGCAGGCTGCAACCTGCTGAGAGCTACAACTCTCTCTCGTTTTCCAGTCTCTCCTGAAAGGGAGCTACAACCCCCTACTTCTTTTCAAGGACCACTTTTCATAAATTTTCAAACTGGATCCATATACATCAAATGATCATCAAGCACATGTAAATTATACAATCAGCTGCAATAACCAGATCAGCAATAACAGAACAGAACCCAGAACACCTTATCAACAGAAAAATTCAACCAACAGCAGATCTTAACACAGATACGCGGTTTTTCTTTTTACTGGCCTGCGTTGCTACGCACTTCACCCTCTGCCTCTCTGCGTACACCCGCAGAGATCCTTCTGCTAAACAGTGTGGCCATGCACTCAAAAGAATAACTGCGCCGCGTACTTTCACAGCAGGTACGCACCCAAAAGAATAATCGCGCCGCGTGCTGCTACAGAAGGCACGCACTTGAACCACTGTTGCCCTGCGTATCTACGCTCTGAACCTTCGGCGCCTCTGCGTACCCACGCACTGAACCTTCGGCGCCTCTGCGTACCCACGCACAGAACCTTCGGTGCCTCTGCGTACCCACACACAGAACCTTCGGCGCCTCTGCGTACCCACACACTAAACCTTCGGCGCCTCTGCGTACCTTGGACTAGGGCTGAAATAACCTCAGATGCTCAGATCTGAACTTGTGCTCAAGAGATCACCCTTCGCCAATTCGCTTCTGACTTCTCCTTTATAAATCAATCTTTTAAGAACTGAGAACCCAATAGATCAGATCTTAAGATATTCAAAGACACAAAAGATGCACAAGCCAAATGATCTCCTTTGCTTTATATAGGCTAGCTCTTCCTCAAATCAAGGATCTTGGGGCTCAATAATAATAATAAAATAATCAATACCGCGGGCCAAAACCATGATAACCCAATACTGTTGGATAGATACGACTGAGATTCCCCGCTGGTTTGCGCTTAACTGCCTTGGTATGTGTGCACTGTTGTACGCACCCTATGAATGGTTACTCGCGTTTTGATGCGGTCCCTCACGGTATGGTTGTGGGTACGCACCTCGTTTACTGTTCTCCGCTAGTTCTTTATTTTTCGTGTACATGAGGTCCATGGCATGGTGTTGCATCGAGTAGGACATGTGAAATGTATGATCATACGATCACCCTCCTGTCAATTGTTTCCAACATAATCTTGGGACATTTACTTTCAACTGTTGGAATTCAGATGGATCCAGCTAAGATAAAGGTAATATTGCATTTTCCAATACTTGAAACACCCAGATAGGTACATATTTTTATTAGTTGTGTTAGTTATTACAGTTGCTTTATAGAAAATTTTGCTAAGATAACACATCCACTTTTTCAATTGTTGACAAAAGTTGCAAATTTTGTGTGGATAGATGACTGTGATGCAGCCTTTGTGAAGATCAAGGAACTTGTCTCTAGAGCTCCGATCCTTCGAGGGCCAGACTCGACATTGCCATTTCATATCCATGCTAATGCCTCTCAAATAGTAGTTGGGGTAGTTTTGGGAATGCAAGTGGACAAAGTGACATATGAAGTTTACTATGCTAGTAAGAACCTGGTTCCTGCTGATTTAAACTACACGGTAACTGAAAAACAATTCCTTGTTGTCATCTATGCCATCAACAAGTTCTAGCATTATATTACCAGGTATCCCACCTTTGTACACATTGATCATGTGAAAACCAGGTATCTAATGAATAAACCCATTACTCCTGGTCGTATTACAAGATGGCTTCTGTTGCTTCAAGAATTTTACATCACCGTAGTAGATAAACCAGGAAAGGACAATGTGGTTGCTTATTTTCTATCTAGACTATATAATAATGCTAAAGGTACACCTATAGAAGATAGCTTTCCAGATGAGCATCTTTTTGCAATTTTTGCTAACACTCTATGGTATGCCGATATTGCTAACTATCTTGCTTCAGGGAAAGTACCTCATCACTTGTCATATAGGGAATAGTGGAAAATTATTCATCATAGTACCCAATATTCATGGATGGAAGGATACCTTTTTCACACAGGGGTTGATCAACAGATTCAGCATTGTGTATCTGAGGATGAAATTTCTAAGATATTGAATGTTTCCCATGATAGCACTTGTGGAGGACATTTTGCAGATAAAAGAATAGGCGACAAGGTGTTGCAAATGGGATATTATTGGTGTTCTATCTTTCGGGATGCTCGAGATTATGTCTGAAGATGTGACAGTTGTCAACACATGGGGAAACCTGGGAAATTATATGAAATGCCATTGCAGCCCCAGGTAGTCCTCAAGCATTTTGAGAAGTGGGAATTGATTTCATTATAACTTTCAACACACCTTCTCATCAAAAGGTTCACATTCTGGTATGCATTGATTATGTGAATAAGTGGGTGGAAGCCAGAGCTGTTGCAAAATCAACATAACAACTGGTTGAAAATTTTCTTTTTGAAGAGTTTTTCCCGATATGGTACTCCAATGGAGATTGTTTTTGATGGAGGGGTGTAGTTTGCATCCCACATGATATAAAGGCTCATGCAAAAATATGGGGTCAAACACAGGGTGACAACTCCTTACCACCCCCAGGCGAATGGATAAGTAGAAACTACAAACAAGGTGTTGGAAAATATCCTGACAAAAACTATAGCAAGCCATCATTAGGATTGATCTCAAAAACTTTCAGAAGCTCTCTGGGCATATAGGACAACATGGCAGAACACAACCAGTTTTTCACCATTTAAGTTAGTCTATGGGAAATCCCCTTTGTTTCCGATAGAATTTGAGTTCAGCATGCTCATAATAGCTTTGGAAGTAGGATTAGACTTATCAGAGGCCCAAAAACATTGACTGGAATAGCTTAATGAGTTAGATGAAATCCATTCAGTGGCTATCCAAAAAACTACAGTTATTCAACAACAGAGAATGAAATCACATGATAAATTTATTAAGAATAAGGTGTTTCATACAGGAGATTGGGCACTGCTCTATGACTCCCATTTTAAAGATTTTAAAGGAAAGCTTCGCACTCGCTGGATGGGACCCTATGAAGTGGATGATGTGTTTGACAATGGAATAGTGAGATTGGTTACAATAGATGATACTCGTACTTCTTTCTTAGAAAATGGACACCGTATGAAATTATACCACCGTCCAAATTCTAAGGATGCCTTCATCAAATATCTCTCTGATAAATTTGGTTTGATGGTTGCTGGTGCAGAGAATGCCTCCTATGCATTCTCTTCCTAAGAATATATATATATATATATATATATATATATATATATAATAATATATTATATATATATATATATATATATATTATATATATATATTATACTACTTACTTGTTTGTCTTTGCAGGAATAATGATCAAAATTTGATGATGAGGAGCTGACAATTTTTTTCCAAAGTAATATTTTATGTTGTTACTCAACCACCGATGTTACTTTGTAGGTGTTGTTACTCTGCCACTGTTGTTACTCCTGAAAAAGTTTCTAAGTGTTAGTTTTGTTACTCCGCCACTACTATTACTCCTGAAAATTTTTCTAAGTGTCGGTGTTGTTACTCCATTGGTGCCGTTACTCCCCTCTATTTTACTCCACCATTGTTGTTACTCCGTTGGTATTATTACTCCGCCAGTCTTGTTACTTTGCCGGTGTTGTTACTCTGCCACTATTGTTACTCCACCGTTACTCTTACTCCACTAGTTACTCTGTCGTTACTCCACCGCCAGGTACGTCTCCGTTGACCCTTACAGTTTCAATTAAAATATTCCATCGACGAGACACATACATGCTATGGAAGACTAAATTTAAGGTGGGGGGGGTCCCATCATGAATAAATGACGATGTATTTAAAACCATAATAATGACATATCATTATTAAATCTGGTGCGAACGGTAACCCAAAAATTATGTGATTTCGTAATAATTACTTCGATGCATTGGAATTTGAATTACATACGTACAATAACCAATCAATATTTTCCAATACATTTTAATTAATCACTATAATTATTTCATCACATTACCATGATTTGCCATTATTCTTTGCGTTTTTCAAAAATTTATCATCCGCTTTCACTGTTTTTTACCCCGTGCTCCACCATGCTATTACCATTGTTGTTAATGTGGTTGCTACTACTTTCTCCCCAACAACTGACGGCATATAAGTGTTGTTACTGTTTCTACAACAATGCGTGGGTTGGTTGTGTGTCATGAGCTGGAGGATACCACCTTGGTCTGTAACAATAGAGAAGTGTGGTAGATTTTCGTCAATGCAGGTTGGGATGCTTATTTTAACAGGTGCAAGGATTTGACGAAAGGATTGCAGTAGAATTCACACTCAATTTGGGTGAAGACAGCCCTCGGGTCAGAGGGATAGAAATCCCTGTCATAGAGGAAGCTATCAAAGAAGTTAGTGGATTGCCTCAACAGGGATAGAGCTAGTTTTCACGAAGGACTCCCATTTCGGAGTTCCCTGAAGTATTTCTACAGGCCAGCTAGAGTGTCATCTAAAAAGGCTAAGTACATGACTGAAGCTCATTACCACACTCCATGGGGTGATGTAGCAGGTTTTGTAATGAAATACATAATTTGTGAAGGATGGTACACCACTGTATTCAAGTATCATTTCACGATGTTAGCTCGTCTGTGATTTCCACAGTCAAAGGTCTTCTCATTGAACATGCCTTTCTTTTTGTTGAAGAGCCTCCAATTGATGGCATAGTCTGCTTGGTGTTCGCGATAGGTTGCAGTAGTCATCACCAACCATGGGCTGGTTGGATTACTGGTTATGCATGCATTGGCCCAATTTCAAATTTCATTGGCAACATTCCAAGAATCGACAGAAGAAGAGATATCAGCTACTATAGTTGCTAGAAAAGAGGAACCAGAGAGAATGCAGGAGGAACCAGCCAAGGATGAATACGTAGACCAAGAAGACCCTGAAGAAATGGAAATGGAAGAAGAGGAATCAGAGCAAGAAAGGGATCTTGAAGTGGAAGAAGCAGTCGAGGTTGTTACACAAGAACTAGCCTCGACTATGGAGGCAATGCAAGAAGAGGAATTGGAGCAGGGAAGGCTTGGAGTGGAAGAGACTCTCAGGGCCACAACCGAGGTTGTTACACAAGAACCAACCTCGACTGTGCAGCCAATGGAAGAGGAAATATCAGAGCAAGAAAAGCTCAAAACAGAAGAAACTGTTAGTGCCACAGCCGAGGTTGTTACACAAGAACGAGCCTCTACTATGGAGCCAATGGAGGAAGGAATTATGTATACGATGGATGGGATTGACACGTTGATACAAGAATCCACCTTTATTAATGATGTGCCGGAGGAAACAATGCCAATACTATCTGCTCAGGAATTGTCAGATATGGGTGATTGTGCCACACAATAACCAACACCTACCCATATGGTCTCAAAAAATGTGGAAAGAATAAATCCTGAGGTTAACACTGCCCCACAAGAACCTATGTCAGCTGTGGGATAGGCGTTAACCCAAGAGGGAGCCTCGGGCCATATTAAAATTGTTGCAGGTGAAGGGAAGGAACTCGAGGTCATAGACAAAGCCAGTATAGACGTAGGAGAAAACATCTTCCAGTCTCCTTTTTGTGCCTCCATTCCAAGACAAGTGAGAGTGTCTCGTTCTCCTCGACACTCAGAAAAGGAGGTTGTTGTCCCTCCCATTTAAAGTTTAATGGGTCGGTTAAATTTTCCGACCACGGCTAGTCTGTCAGCTGCTAATTCTCACCAAGGCCGTTTTGAAGAACAGAGGGAGGATGAACACCCAACAGAAGAACAAGAACAACAAGTAGATGAAGAAGGTGTTGTTCAGGCCACAGATGCCCTGGAGCCCATAAGGTAGGAAGAAGCGAATT
Source organism: Pinus taeda (assembly GCA_000404065.3). Lineage (NCBI taxonomy): Eukaryota > Viridiplantae > Streptophyta > Pinopsida > Pinales > Pinaceae > Pinus > Pinus taeda. Next base: position 41,537 of record APFE030330028.1, read on the forward strand.
CTTCTGAAACAGGGGAACCAAGTAGGGGAATCCCAATCAAAGTGCTGGTAGATACTCCTTTGATTGATCCACCTCCTGCTAAACCAACTCCAGAGCTGGTTGAGTTAATTGTCAAAAAGGAAGCAATTTCTCCTGAGAGAGAGGAACTAAAGGAGGAAAACTCGATAGATGGACCAGTAGATACTCCCCCAAATAATCCACCACCTGTTGAACCAGCTGCAGGGCCAGACAAAGTAATTGTTAAACAGGAGTGGATAGAACTGTGTGAGCAAAGGAGGTCACCCTTTAAAAATAAATATCAGCTACAATTCAAAGACATGATATGGTTGCAAACATAGGTTCGAAGGCTGAGAGGATAGGTGCATCGACTTAAGAAGCAGGTAAGGAAGTATAAACGACGAGCTAAGAAGTCTAAGGCTACGGTGGTCAAGGAAAAAACATAGGTAGATGATGTGCCAAAAACCTCTGCTGCTACTCAAACGAATCCTATCGACAACTTGTTCGACAGCTGTGAATTCTCTAATAGCCGAGATTCAAATTTGGAAATCCACTATGGCCTGCTATCAGAATGAGGTGAAAAGATTCGAAGAGGAGCTGTCCAAGGCTATCTTAGAGTATGTAGAGCAAGTGGACACACTACGGTTGAGGTATGCGAAGCAAAAGCTCAAAGTAGAATGGTTGGAAGGGAAAGTGTTGGAATTGAAGGCTGACAAAGAACATATGGTCAGCCTGGTACGATAAGTAATGGCATGTCACCCTCCTGCTTCTAGTTATGCCTTGTTCTTACATGAGCAAATTCTTTTCTTCTATTTCGAAAGCATTAAGAAGGAGGGCAGTCATGATATCGAGGACTTTGTACAGTCCCTTCATATATTGAGAATCCATGACTTAGTAACCCAACATTTGATGTGTGAGCTCTATCTGCATGGATACTTCGTCGGCAATGACAAAGAATTTAAACCGGTCCCATATGTGGGGGACATTCATTTAAGGGCTCTCACCTCCTATACTATCAACCATATAAACTAGCAGAAGGTTTCTAATACATTTTAGTCAAATCAAAACACGAAGCCTATTATGATGAGAGGAGAGCACGAATGGTCTGTAACTATGTACAATAAGAACACAACTTTTTTAGAGATTGAGTGAAAAAGAGAACAAATGTTGAGGACACAAAAGTGTTGTATTGATCTTTATGTCAAACAAATAGTCACATTTCAAGATGAGGCCCTTGATAGTTATCAAAAAAGGTGGATGATGTCACCTACATCTGTCCAGAATAGGGAACCTTTTGGAGCACCAAATTTTGCATGAGCACTAAGTCGGGTGCCAAGATATGCTACATGCTTCTAAACATGCGAGATCCAGTGGATGTGACTCTTGTTCAGGTTCCCCATCATTTGGATGCCAGCAGAGCATTATACCCTAGCATATAATGTACCAGATGAATGTTGGAAGGACGTTCATGTCTCAAAAGGATACAAGGTCCCAAGAATAGACATGGTAGACAAGAATGATCTTGCCTAGCTCCATGAGGACCACATCCATTCTAACCAAGACCTATGGAAGTGGCAAGCTACATGAGGGCATGCAGAAGGCTAGTTGGGGGGAGATGTTGGGAATGAAATTTGCTTATCTTTTCCTTACATTTTCACCCATCCTTTCATCCTTTTGCACCAATTGATATGCATTTATTGTGATAAATCTATGAGGTAATCCTTCTTTCTAATGTCTCTTATAATATTTAATTGATGAAGTAAAGTAATGGGGGTTTTGCCTATGCGAACTACTAAAACTTGTTATTTCAACAGATTCCTGTGAACAGGTATTGTCTTCACAGCTTGAAGCAACATTCCCACATTCACAGCAGCTATTCAAAAATGTTGTAACAACATAACCAACTCGCAACTACTTTCAAGCCTATTTTGGATCTTTTTTGTTCTCACTCTCTCGGCAATTAGTAACTATTCTAAACTGTTGTATATTTTTGGCATTAGTTTCCAAGTTTTAGGGAATATTTCATTCCCATGTATTTGTATAAAAGGGGTTTTATTCCTGTGCGAAGGGTTAACTACATAGAGACATATATTGTAACAACCCTGTTACATATTAATCAAATATAAAAATTTTTGTTGTTCTCTTGCTAGCTATGAATTAACAAAGCCTTGATCATAGAGTTGGGCCCACTCTTTTGATCACGTGTTGCATATTTCTTTCATGTGTGTTGTTTCATTTATTTTGTGTTCATTATTTATTGTTGTTAAAAATCTCTATTGATTGCTGTGAATACCTTTTTAAGTTCTGCAATTTATTTTTAATTCGTTTTACAATGATGCTTTGATTTCTTAGTCATGAATCCTTGGCTGATGTAAGTTTGTAACCTTGTTCCCGCATTTACCTTGTGCATTACCTTGAAAATCGTATGCACCTGGATTGATGAATTAATGTGGAAAAAGGTGGAATAGTTTAGTCACACTCAGACACCAACGTTACTCACTAATAGAATAAATATTCCATCCCACTAATATGTTTGGTAGGTTGAAAATTACAACATTGGCATGAAGTGTTAGTTAGTTCCATAAGGTACGATAACGTCAAATTCCAAGAAAAATGACATCTCTTGGAGATCTTGATTGGAAGAGTATTGATATGCAATATGAGGAAGGAAACATATTGGAGGAGAGCCAATAAGAGCTCAAATTTCTATAAGGTAAACTGTTAGGCCACTATACTACTAGTGTAACCCCTTATTGTTATTAGTACAACCCACTTATTATATTGATGTACCCACGTAGTGCCCATATTGTTACTATTGTACCCCATTGAAGCACACTATTGTTATTATTGTGCCCTTACATTATTATTGTTATGTCAGCTCTGATTATGTTATGACCCCTTAGACTCCTCTATATAGAAAGGAGGTCTTTTCATTTGTAGCATCCAACAATTGTTCATTTATGTAATGTAAAGGAGTTTTCTCCCTCGAAGAGGCTATATTCTAAGGCGCTGATCTATCTTTTCTATATTTTTCTTGAGCTGGTTTCAAGATTGTAACCTTGTTCCCGCATATACCTTGCGCATTACCTTGAAAATTGTACACACCTAGATTGATGAACTAATGTGGAAAAGGGTCAAATAGTTTATTCACACTCAAAAACCAACGTTTCTCACTAATAGAATAAATATTCCATCCCACTAATATGTTTGGTAGGTTGAAAATTACAACATTGGCATGAAGTGTTATTTAGTTGCATAAGGTGCGATAACGTCAAATTCCAAGAAAAATAACATCTCTTGGAGATCCTGATTGGAAGAGTAGTGATATGCAATATGAGGAAGGAAACATATTGGAGGAGAGCCAATAAGAGCTCAAAATTATATAAGGTAAACTTTCAATAAAAATGATGTCTCTTGGAGATCTTGATTGGAGGAATATTGATCTACAATATGAAGAAGGAAACATATTAGAGAATGAGAGCCAATAAGAGTTATGTTTGAGGAGATAAAGCATAGGTACATATGCCTAAAAATAGGCTAAATATGTAAAACAATCCTTAGCCAATTGTTATAGATCTATCAAATCTATACCTTATATCAGTAAATCTAAGGATTCAAACAATTCATGTGTAGATTAATGAATAGATCCATGCTTTTCCTTGTAGATCTAGGAATCTCAGTAGTAGATATAAAGTAATATTTCTAGGGATAAGGATGCCATATTTGTCAAATTATAATTGAGATATGCCTTGTTCATATGTGTTATGCTCTTAACCTGCAAATGATACCGAAATACATAACATGCGAAGAAAAGAGACCCAAAACACAGAATATGCGAAGAAAAGATACCCAGAACACAAAATAGCAATGATTTTATTATTCAAAGAGTAATTTTCACTTTCCTATTCGAGGGGGCAACCTCCACTAGAGCAGAGCTCGATTACAAAATAAGACACGATGCTCCTTGCAGGGAGTTTCTATCCTTTATATATGACTCCTATGTGCAATACCATGGGCCAATACCGCGTATTACTAATACCATCTATCTAATACTACGACACATTTGCAACTAACTGTGGTTCCGTTATTAATTGCAGATTAACCACTTACAATTATTAATATGGGCTTTATTGACTCTTGACTATGACGTGGTCCCATTAGATAGATAAGGGGGTTAGGGTGGGACCCTAACAGAAACCATGAGTCATATTTGATTGTTGATTTTGCCATGGTCTTTTAGCAATAAAACAAAGAGACTCAGCTTGGCTTGCCCCAACTTCATCTTAAAAAACAACTTTAAGACCATGTATTGAAGGACATTCTTTTGTATTATGATTTTCAGCGCATATGACACAAATTTCTATACTATAAAGGGGACATTCTCTTAAGGCATGTTTCTTTTCTACACTTGGGACGGAAAATAGATAATACAACATTCTCAGTTTTTTGCTTGTTTTGTATCTTAAGGGTATCTAGTTGTTCACTAAGACTCCCTAAGATATTTGTTTTGAAATTATCAAGCAAATTGCCTATTTCAACTCTACTTACTGTTCCAGTTGCAGATTTATTAATTCTGGACATTACAGGATCTCTTGGATTTTTGCCAGTCCTAGCCTTACCCCTAGAGATATGTTACATAAATCACAGATTTCTCCAAATGAAAGTTGTGACACATCTCCATTGCCCATTAAATTAAGAAGATCAATCCATTCAACTTTGATGGATTTTAACAAAAGAGCTTTTAGTGTTTCGTCATCCAAATTATACATCTTAGCTCTTTTGATGTTGTAAGCAAATCTGTCAACTAGATCTTCAAGGTTCTAATTCTCTTTTTGCATCATCTTAAAGACTTCATCCTTGAGGTTACAGGGCATACAATGATCCTTGTATTTTTCTAAGAACACATTTTTCATTTCATCCCATGTTCTAATTGTATGTGTTCCTGATCCCATAAACCATTTAAATGCTCCATCTTTAAGAGTTGCTGGAAACAATTTCAACTTTTGAGGATCAAGTAAGTAATCATAAGTCCTACATAGAACTTCAAACTAAAAAATAAATGTTTCAGATCCTCATGTCTTAAACCATGGAAATTAGGGAGAATGGATGGTGAGATGTTCTTCATTTTAGCTGTGGTATCTTCATCAAAGATGGGAAATCCATAAGGATCTGGTTCTCCCCTACCACCCTACCACCACCTCGACCTCGACCTCCTCCTCTATTTCCTCCTCTGCCTCTTCCATCTCCAATCCTAAATTCACCACCATCTACATTATGCACTTCTCCTTCTCCTTCCCCTGCCATTGTAGATTCTTTAGAGCTAATATAAGGTTCTATAATAGGATTATCTAGCTCTTCTTCTGGTTCCTCTACTAATGGTATGTTAAAATAAGTTTCTTCTTCTTCTTCTTCACTAGGAACCTCTAGTTCTTGTCCTAGAAGTTGTTCTCTTGTTGAAGAGAGGAAAATTACTCCTTATGTTGGGGATGTGGGTTCGTCAACTACAACTTCGGTAGAAGAAGTTGGTGAATCTCTAGATTGGATTTCTGATTTATGCACCTTAGGAAGTCTATGTCTACCTGCCAATGATGGGATGCGAGTTGTTGATTTTTGTAGCATTGAATGTGCTCTTGCCTCGAGGTTTTTCATTGAGGCTAAGACACATGCATTCTCCAATACCCAGAATTCATTTGGGAAAATTGCACCTAGAGATGGTTTAATTAAAATAATTAACTTTTTAAAATGGTTCCCTAATTCTAAACTTAGGAAATCTGGTTAATTAAAGGATATTGATTAAATCAGGTGTGAATCTTCTAGAAGAAGACGAGGATCAACTCCCAGTAAATCTTAGCCCTTGATTATGTTTTAATCTTGGCTATTGGAGCTCTAACGAAAGATTATAAGGAGTTCGATGGGCACTTGGAGGACACTTCGAATGAGAGATTAGAGATTGAATTTATCAAGAGTAGCAACGTTGAGTTGCCAGAGTGAGATCGAGTGATCTTCTTGCAGTGAGGGGTTGGGATAGTAGTCCGGAGGAGAGTTTTCCAGATCTAGAGAGTGCAAAGTAGAGAAGGCCTAGAGAAACTCAGAGAGGCAGTGCAGAGGTTCAGAGAGAGTTCGAAATCTAGCTGGGAGAGACGAGATCCAGTGCCAGAAGTCGGGGGTGTGAGACTGAAGGGTCAGAAGGACGAATTTCTAGACAACAGGAGATTAATAGAGAAGGCAACACAGAGCCCAACCAGTGTGACGCAGATCTACGTAGGATTAACGCAGAAGCTGTGCAAATGCAGCATGGTGCCAACCAGCTAGCACTTGATCAGTGTCGGATCTCCCGAATTAGTGTGAGATTTTTCTCACTAACTCTTTGCCAGCATTTCTCTGTATCGGATAGCCAGTTTGGGCATCCAATATTTGTACTCAGTTACTATTGCATAATAATTAAAATTTAAAACCCTCAGTTGCTGCACCAGTTTTCCCACATTGGGTTTTTCCAGGAACATTGTCCAAAAACAACTGTGTATATGTGTGTGTTTATTTCTCTCTAGTGCAATATTTAGTTTCCACAGTGTTTTATTTTGTGTAGGCTGCAGTGTATGTATCTTAGTATTTGCCGTAGAAAACTGCAAGTAACTTGTTCAAGTAATTTAACAAGTAGGTGAATATTATCAGTTTGTCGCAGTGGGAATCAGGTAATCGATTTCTCACATGGCATCGGAGCACAAATCGTGAGCAGAAGAGCTCAGTTGTAGAAAGGAAGAGGGAGTTCAAAATTACTGCAGAGGCAACAATTCGAAACCCCAAAGGCAGTGCTGTCCTTGGGCCAAGGAGGTCGAAGTTTTGAGAGAAGATCGATTTCTCTGAGCGAGTCGACAGAGAAATTCGATTTCCAAATCGAAGCTTTCTAGAGGCAGAAGGGAGCAACGTATTTTCGTTGCATAACAAATCTTCAACTGGGACACAATTATTTTGCAGTAGTTGCTAGTAGAATAGCGTCAGAAGGAGAGAATAACACATATTGAGGGAATTTCTTCCTCAGAGGACTTCTAACCAAAAAGTCCGATTTTTTCTAGCAGAGTAGCAGTGGCTGTGTGCGGGGTTTCTCACTTTAGAAAGGAGTGCGAATAGCTGGGCAGCAGCTGTGCAGAAGAGAAGAGGAAGTAGTTCAACTTTTTCAAGAGACATGGCATCAATTGGGTTGAGAGATCAAGATCGGTTGGACGGAGCCTCCAACTATGTGATCTGGAAGGCTAGGATCTCTTGCCTTCTAGATGAGTATGATCTCAAAACTTATGTCGATAATGTGGTAGCTGTACCTGCCGCTGCAAATCTGCTCAAGAAGTACAAGGCTAAGATGGCGAAGACTAAGAGGATCATTTTCGATGGGGTTCGAGATCGTGTAGTATCCCATATAGCCGGCAAGGATACTACACGACAAATGTGGGAAGCCTTAGCTACATTGTATGAAGGATCTTCCGAGTAACGAAAGATGTACTTGGAGGAGAAGTTGAGATGCATGAGGATGCAGAAAGGGGAGCATATGGATCCCTTCCTTACAAGGCTTCAGGATGCCCGGGACCGACTCACTTCAGTAGGATCAACACCCCAACCCTCAGAGTTTGTAAGATTAGCACTGAATAGCGTTTTAGAAGATTGGCAAGTTTTTGTCCAGAGCATCCTGAGCAGAGAAAAATTGCCAGATTGGGAACATGTATGGGTTGATCTATAGTAGGAGGAGATGAGGCAGGATCTGGTGAAGGCCACCATCAATGGCAGTAGCAGCAGTGGGACGAAAGCAGTAAAGGAAGAGGAGGACGTGGCCCTTGCATCAAAGGGGCAGCAGGAACAACGCAGATGAAAGAAGGATATTTCGAAGATCAAGTGCTTCAGGTGTGGCAAGCTGGGCCACTACAACACTCAGTGTCCTCTTAGGAAGAAGGACAAAGAGGAGAAGCAGGATCAACAAGCTGCATCCGCTGAGATCAACAGGCTGTCCTCCAGACTGAAGGAAGAGTTTGCCATGATTGCCGAGATGCCTCCAGGGGTGAGGTGGGGAGATCTGGAGTTGTAGCCCCAAAGATCTACAGGATGGGTAGAATCCTTGAGGAGTCCACCTCTTGGATCAAGACCTTGCTACGGGAGCCCATAGTCAGCAGTAGTAGGATGGACCAATGTCAGTTGGTGTAGTTAGGTGCTAGAGTGACAGATGCAATGGCTAGTAGCAGCCAGAGACTGAGCAGCGCAATGTAGAGTTGGTAGCAGTTTAGTTGGCACAGAGCAGAGTCAGCAGCAGTGTAGAGGCTTAAGTGATAGTGCAGAGTCTAGCAACAGTCAAAATGCAGATGATGGATGCATCATACTAAATACATTTGGTTAAGTATTTTGGATGCTTTTCCATTGCAGATGTTGCAGTTGCAGCAGCAACAGATGGAGAGAGGGTTGCAGTGTTGATGCAGTAGTTGACAACAGTTCATCAGTAGCATAAATGCAACTCATTTCAAAGTTGTGTAGTAGTTGGTTGGCAACAGAGCCAGACATCAGCAACGCATCAGAAGATGGTGCAAAGATAGAGCGATGCTTCAACGGGTTGCAGCATTAGAACACATTCCTCGCTAAGAGGGAGTGTTGATTTTTGTAGCATCAGATGTGCTCTTGCCTCAAGATTTTGCAGAGAGGCTAAGACACATGAATTCTCCAATACCCATAAATCATTTGGGAAAATTCCACTTAGAGATGGTTTAAGTAAAATAATTAACTTTTTTAAATGGTTCCCTAAGTCTAAACTTAGGAAGTCTAGTTAATTAAAGGGTATTAATTAAATTAGGTGTGAACCTTCTAGAAGAAGACAAGGATCAACCCCCAGTTAGTCTTAGCCCTTGATTATGTTTTAATCTTGGTTGTTGGAGCTCCAACAAGAGATTATAAGGAGTTCGATGGGCACTTGGAGGACACATCGAATGAGAGATTAGAGATCGAATTTCTCAAGAGTAGCAGCGTTGAGTTGCCAGAGTGAGATTGAGTGATCTTTTGCAGTGAGGAGCATGGATAGTAGTTTGGAGGAGAGTTTTCCAGATCCGGAGAGTGCAAAGTAGATAAGGCCTAGAGCAGCTCAGAGAGGCAGCGCAGAGCTTCAGAGGGAGTTCAAAATCCAGTTGGGAGAGTAGAGATCCAGTGCCAGAAGTCGAGGTGTGAGACCGGAGGGCCAGAAGGACAAATTTCCAGACAATAGGAGATCAATAGAGAAGGTGACGTAGAGCCTAGCCAGTGTGACGCAGATTTGCGTAGGATTGACGCAAAAGCTTTGTAGAGGCAACGTGGGGCTAGCCAGCCAACCCCTGATCAATGTTGGATCTCCCGAATCAGTGTGAGATTTTTCTCACTAACTCTTTGCTAGTATTTCTCTATATCGGATTGCCAGTTTGGGCATCCAACGATTTGTACTCAGATTTACTACTACATAATAATTAAAACCCTTAGCTGCTGCATTGATTTTCCCACATTGCGTTTTTCCAGGGACATTGTACAAAAACAACTGTGTATATGTGTGTGTTTATTTCTCTCCAGTGTAGTATTTAGTTTCGGCAGTATTTTATTTTGTGTAGGCTATAGTATATATATCTTAGTATTTGCCATAGAAAACTGCAAGTAACTTGTTCAAGTAATTTAACAAGTAGGTGAAATATTATCAGTTTGTTGTAGTAGGAATCGGGTAACCAATTTTTCACACGAGTATGGTTGGATGGTGTGGCACTACGAGGTCTAGGAGTGAGTGGTGATGTCGGAATTGAACTTCTACCTCTACTTATAAATCTACCCCTAGAATCCCTTTCTCTATGCATAAATGTTTTTTTATCATTTTTCAATTTTTATTAAAATTAAAAACTCCTAAAATGATATGCAAGAATGGAATCCTATATACACTTCCCTGGAAACGACGCCAAAATTTCTGGTAAATTGATTGTTCTTAATTTAATTTATTAATTGTCAACCAGGATTCATGTATTTGTGAAATGTATGTGCACTGTATATGCTAGGATTTTTCTTGTGAACTAATTGCTGCTAGAAATGAAACTAGTTCTAAGTATGGACACAAATTAGAGAGTAATTATGCACATGTTCTTTCATTCTAAAGTTATATTAAATCCTAATTAAATGAATAAAAAACTTCTTTTTTGCATAAAATTGAAAATCTACCGTAAGTTGCAGAATTCAAAACTTCCTTCTATAAAAATAAAATGCTGAAAAAGCCAGAGTTCATGAAAAGACAATCTAATTTTATTTTGCAGAAATCAAAGCATTCTACACTAACTTGGAAAAGAGGAAACTCTTATGCGAGATTGCAGTAAAGAAATCCAAGATTAATTGCATGAAGAAGAAACTGCCATAAAAAATCTACTTACAGAAAACAAAACGAAAATCTTTACAACTTGGAGAATAATTGTATGCGTATTTATTCTCTAAAGTGTGTTTCATTAACAATTAAGAAATCAATTTTAACTATGAAATGATCAAGTGCTGGAAAGAAGATGCAATCGATACTGAATTTTTTTAATGCTTTTTCTGTTTATGAGTACTCCGGAACCAAAAGAACACAATCAGAAATGTAACTATAATGGAAAGCAAACTCTTAAAAGGAATGATAATGTGAGAAACAAAACAAAACTTATGAATAAGACCTCGCAACTCACAGGGGGCCCTCCCAGAGTGCATGTTTGAGTAGTGCTCAAAAACTTCTTTACGCACACATTTGAAAACAACAGTGATTTGTATTATAAAAGAGAGTATCAGTCTTCTCCACAAAAGAACTATAAACTTAGTAATAAAAACCTTATGTCTCTTGTCTCACTTACAACATTTATACAAATTATAAAACGACTTTGAAAGAGTTTTAAGCTGATATGCTATGAATCATTTTGACACCTACCAGACCGATTTATCTTAGAGTTCAATCTCTTTATGACTTGCTATTGAAAAAGCAAGTCATAGGAGATTTTATCTCGATCTACAATCTTGACAACTGATCCAATCTTCATTCTCGCTCGCTTGATGTTTGTTATTTTTCTGCTACCTGTGTTTGATTGCTACACGCAGTTCTCAGGTTTGACTTTGCTTTTGACTTCAAGATTTATTTAACCCACGTAGCCTGCCAAGTGATGCCAATAGGTAGTTATCCATCTGGAAGCCATTTGTCATCTTTTGGTCGTCCTTTTCCCTTTACTGGAGCGTTGCAACCTGTCTAACAATTGATTCTGCTTTGGAAACAAATATCAGTTGTAGAATGTTTGTAATTCTGTAGTTGTAAGAATATTTTCATCATAATTCATTAAGGAGCAGAGATTCTAATTATGGATGATAAATACCTTTTTGAGAGTTGACCTTGACCTTAAACATGCTGCATTTGCTACAAAATGGTGATAAGAAGGTGAAAGAAGATGAAATAAGAGGGCAAAAAGGATAGTCAAAAAGAAACAATTCCAGACTTCAATAGGTGTCACCCACAGATGGTGGGTAACAGAACCTATGCAGACCTGAGGCATTATAGCCCTGTGGAATAGTGCGGATTAGAGGCATTATAGGAACAATGCGGGTCTGAGACACTATATCTCTATGGAACCTTGTGGATCTGTGGCACTACCTTTTGTGTCTTAAGCGAAGAATTGAAGGGATCTTTGTATTGGATATTGGAGGGCTGGCTTGGCACTTGTGGGAGGTCATCTTGCTGGTCAGTATTTGCCTATGTAATATTGTCAATGATATGCTATTCCCGTACAAATTGGATTGAATTATACATTCTCTCATAAGGAAGGGTTGCTGGGTTTTCCCGTTGGAGTGGGGTTTTCCCAGGGTAATTTCTGGTGTCTCTTACTGTGATCTTTACTGCTTTATGGATCTTAATGTTAACGGTTGAAATTTTTCATGTATAACTGCTTAGCAATTGGAATGCTCTAAAGACGTCAAATTGTATCAATGGAAGTAGTTATCAGCTTGAAAAATTGTACTAGTCTTGTTTGCACTAGAAAATCAACAAAACCAAGGGATTCTTCCCCACATTTGGGGTTGGCATCTGTAGTAAACACATTGGCACAGATTAGAGCACCTAAACCCAAGGGGATTCAATTAGGTACATCATCATTTTAAATTCTGTTGGTTGAAGTTAAATACTGTTTTTTTAAAGATCCATCAAGGCCTATTCTTGACCCCAAATCCCTAATGCAAGCTATGTTACAATATATCTTCCCTTTGTACCACAAAAATTTCTGCCTCTACCTTGAAATCCACCTTGGGTTTTAACTTTTGCCTCCACCTTGTCCTGATGCACTATTCTCTTTTGTCTTCTTCAATTTCTCCTTGCTGAATCCTCTATTGGTGGCGCAGATTCTCAACCTTTGTTACTGTGATCACTTCTGTTCCCAAAACTCTTTCTATCATCCTTTGCCTTGATTGCTAACTGATAGGCTTCCTTTACAAAACATATCTTATGAAGATTGATTTGATCTTGAACTGCAGACTCCAATACATAGAAATTTGTTGCTTCTCATTCTTGTCATGGCTTGTACATACTACTATTTTGCCAAATTGCTTTGTATATTTGTACACACTTACCACTTTCGGACTCAACTTCTGCATTTGCCTAAGCAACACTTGTTTATAGTCAATTGGTGCAAATTTCTCATTGAATTTGGAGACCATCTTACTTGACCTATTGAATTTCTCCCCCCTATGAACTTGCTCTCACTACACATTATCCCACCAAATAGGAACATGACCTTTCAACTTGGTACTTGTGAACTTTGTCTTATTAGGATATTCCAATTTCTCATACTTAAAATATTTTTCCATTTCACTATTTGAATCTGTCAGTGCCTCTGCTTTTAGGTTTCCATCATAACTGGAAACTTCGACTTTGGCTGTTATCTTATTCTTCAAAAGTCTGATCAATTGTGCTTAAACATCTCCTTGTTCCTCCACTTCTTCATTTTCAGGTTCAAAATTGTTGGCTTCGCTTTCCCCACTTTGTTGTCTTGTTTCGAATTCCTCAATCTTTCTCTTCATCTCTTGCAATTATCAGTTTATGGCTGTTCTAATTCCTCTTCTTGCCAGTTCTGTAATTTACAACCTTCTCTAGTTTCACTTTTAGTTCTCCGCTTATTTTGACCTCTGCTACAGTTTCTTATCCTGATCTGCTACCAAAAATGGCGTGGCAGGGTCATGCAATGGTCCCTGGGTCTTTATTGAAAAATTACTCATCAATGTGCATGAATGTAAATGTGAGAAAAACAAAGAATCAAAATGGAAATGTGCTTCAAGACAAAGCAGAAAATAATTCAGAGATTCTTTTATTGGGGTCTGCTCATTCTCATTAATGTGTAACAAAATACAGATGCAACACATAATTTTATAGCATTCTGCTTGCACTCTCTGCGGGCCTCTCTTTACTTCCTTGGAACACTTCTCAGTCTCAGGGTTTCTTCTCTCCTCAAGCCAAGCTCTTATGAGCTACTTCTCTTCTTACTAACCAATATATTTCAGCTACTCTTCCATGGTTCAGAAGCCAACCTGGCTTCCTTTGTTCGTCCTCTTTGTATGCTTATCAACAAGAACTTACCATTTTCCTTCAATCTTCGCCCTTCGTTGCTGGGTTTTGCTTAGTTTTGACATCTTCCACTTGATTGTTTTAATTTTATTTAGTTTTATCATCTTCTACTTGATGATGATATTTAGCAAGTTGATTTCCCACTTTTCAGCAAGGAAGACATATCTCCAAGGGTTCTTGTTTTCAGGAATCGTTCATGAGTAATAGTAACTGACTAGTCAAGTTACATCCTAGTCTAATTTACATTCAGAACAATGTTTTGACCTGAAATAAATAGGCTTTCTCCTTTCTAATACAGTTTGCATGGCAGGTCAGGCTCAATGTGAAAGTTCCTCCAAGAATATGTAAAGAAAGTTATGAGCAAGTTTTGGAAGAACTGCGCAAGCAAACACAGGTAAACCTAACTATTGTAAACATAGAATAATGTATCAGTGAAGACATCATCTACCAAAGATAGTAGGTTGGGTCATGGTAGTCATCTAGAGAAATCACGTGTATGTTTGTGGCCTCTTTGTTGTTGCTGAAGCTTCTCTCATTGGATGAATTCTTAAGCACAACTGATGTGTGCTTAGGCACAGTTTTAATTTCTTGCTCACACATATTTTAGTTTATAATATTTGACAAACACAATAGATGACTGATTAGCTAGATAACTGTGATATGTCCTGCAGAAATATATGGGTTATAAGTGATAATATTTTGATTTAACGATGGGAACTGTGTTTTTAGATTCCTGGATTCCGCCGTGGTGAGAAAATTCCAGATAAAATTCTTATAAACTTTGTTGGGAAAGAAAAGATAAAGACTGCAGCAATTGAATCAGTTCTGAATAAGACTCTTCCAGAAGCAATGTCTTTAGTAAGTTTCTTTTCTACATCATTCTCAGCCTTGTATCATTCCTCTTTCATATGTGCCTTATGTTGCTTTCTTTGAAAGATTCAACAGATAGGAAATAAAAGTGATCATGGAAATAAATGATATTTATCCATGTTGCAAGTGGTCATAACAACTTTCATCTAAATCTTATCCTGACCATTTTTACATTCGACAAGAGTCAAACTTGAGGGAGTTGATGTTCCAATCCTCTTTGACCTGTCTCTGGTTTCAAGTCTGTTTATGTCTGAGCAAACATTTTGTGGTGCTGACCCAGTCATCCTGATTGAAGATTCTCCTCATATCCTCCAAGAGGGATTCACACTTAAGCCATGCTGTTTGAATCCATCCACCATAGACATCAGAAAATTCTCCAACAAAGGAACCCCAAATTTCAGCATGAAGAGACTAAGAAATCGATGATAGAAATGCTTTGGACATTCTTAAGTTTACAATGGATTGTAGCTTATATGATTAAAAGGAGCAGCCACTTCTATTGGGAGATTATTAATTGTCTGCATTTTACTATCGGCTGTTAGTTTTTGTAGCATCGGATGTGTTTTCGAGCCACGAAATTTGGTGGACAGGCTAGAATACATGAGATCTCCAAAACTTAGAAATCTTTTCTGAAAATTCGACCTAGAAGTGTATCAATTAGATTATTAGCTGATTTTTAAATATTTCTTAAGTCTAAACTTAGGGAATATAGTTAATTAATTAGTATTAATTGAGATAGGGTTGAGATTCGAGAATTATCTAGAAACTCACACGGATCGACAAGGAATTAATCTGGGTCATTGATTATGTTAAATCTTGCCCGTTGGTGTTCCAAGAGAAGACTATAAGAAGTCGATGGGTAGATGGAAAATACACCAGTTGCAGATACTTAGTGATATAGGCAGTTCGATTTCCCAGTGGAAGATAATTCAGTGGTGAGATTGAGTAGCAGGCGGCAGAGGGGCAGCATAGTGATTTTTCGGAGGAGTCAGAAGAGGAGGCCGTAATTATTCTCTAGGAGGCTACGCAGGGGCTGTGCAGTGCCTCAGCAAGGGTGTTAGTTTTTGTAGCATCAGATGTGTTCTAGCCTAGAATACATGAGATCTCCAAAACTCAGAAATCGTTTATGGAAATTCCGCCTAGAAATGACTTAATTAGATTATTAACTAGTTTTTAAATATTTCTTAAGTCTAAGCTTAGGGAATATGGTTAATTAATCAGGATTCAGAATTAATTATGTCAAGGCGTGAATGATCTAGAAATTCACATGGATCGACTCCAAGATGATCTTAGCCATATGTTTTAATCTTGGCTGTTGGTACTTCGACAAAGGATTATAAGAGGAGGTTGATGTGGTGATGGAGATGACAATTGAGAGGTTTGATTATGGAGATGACACTTGAGAGGTTCGATTTCATTAGCAAATCGATTTCCTTAGTAGCAGTAGTAAGTTACCGGAGAGAGAGTCTAAGCTCGAAGCAGTGAGTGAGGGGCACAGAAAGTGAAACCGGAGGAAGATTTTCTAGATTCGGTGAGTTCATTTGCAGAGAGACTGACGCTGGGGCAGCATAGTGGCTTCTACAGGCAAAGTCAATTTGCGGGGAGAGATTGACGTTTTCAGTTCCAGAGGCTGGGAAGGAGTCCTAGAGTGCCGGAGAAGTGTCTTTCTGGTCAACAGAAGGCAGAACGACTTCATCAGAGTCTAGTTTGAGGCTAGATGTCTAGCAAGCTACGCAGAACAACGTAGACGTTGACACAGAGGCTTAGAGGGCCAAAATTCTGAAGGCAAGTTGTGCCGGGAGATTGCCTATGGGGTGAGGAAATTCCCTCTCCAGATTTTTGCCAGTATTTCTCTGTAGGATTGTCAGTTTCGACATCTAGTTGTACTCAACTTATTTCACTACTGCATAATAATAAAACCCTCAACTCCTGCACTAGTATTCCCAAGTTGGGTTTTTCTAGGGACTTTTGTCCAAAAATAATTGTGTTATTTTGTGTGTGTGTGCTAGCGTTTCTTCCAACGTTTATTGTTTTGCAGTTTTATTTGTGTAGGTTGCAGTGTGATTTATTCAGTATTTGTTGTAGCAAACAGTAAATAAATTGTTAAATTAAATTAACAATCAGGAGAATAATTCCCAGTTGCTGCAATAGGATTCCGGTTTGCAATTTTCACATGGTATCGGAGCGCAGTTGATCAGCCAGAGAGCTTTGAGGCAAAGAGAGAAATAATTCCGCTATTCAGTGTGAGCAGCAAATCGAAATTCTGAGGGGCAACATAGTCACTTTGCCAAGGGGCTGAGTTACTCAGCGAGATTCGATTTTTCTGAGTGGGGCAGAAAAATTCGACATCTCTAGATCGAGTGATTCTAGAGGCAAAGGGAGTAGCTCAATATTTTTGTGGAGCAGATCTCTAGCTGCACGTAGTGGTTTTGCAGCGGTTTGCTAGAGCAGAGCCAACGTCGAGTGGAAGGAGGAAGAGCACACATAGAGGGAAAATTTTCCTAAGGGAACTTCTAGTTTCAAGAAGTTCGATTTTTCCTTGGAGATCAACAGTCGTTGTGAGCAAATCTTCTCACTCCAAAAGGGAGTGTGAATAGTAGAGCAACAACTGAGCAAAAGGAAAGAGGAAATTTTCGACATTTGTTGAGATGGCCACAACTGGGCTTCATGATCAAGACTGGTTGGATGGGGCTTCCATACTCCTTCCTTCTAGAGGATTATGGCCTGAAAATGTACATCGATGCAGTGGTATCAGTTCCCTAGGATGTAGATTAGGTGAAGGAGTACAGAAAGCAGATGGTACAGGCGAAACGTTTGATCATAGATGGTGTCTGAGATCATGTGGTTTCACTCATAGTTGGCAAAGATACTGTGAAAATTCCTCAACCGGAATCCCTACTGTAGCCACTGATGATATTACTCCTATTTGTTAAATTCCTTTAAACAAATTATTTGCAGTTTCCTATGGAAAATATCATAATACATACACTACAACTTTCACTTCATTAAATATTATGCGGAAACAAGACACTGAGCAAGAAAGAAAATACAACACAATTGACACCGTTATTTTTGGTCAAATGTCCTTGGAAAAACCCAATGCGGGAAAACTGGTGCAACAGATCTGAGGGTATTATTATGCAGGAGAAAATTTGAGTACAATTCTTGGATGCTCAACTAGCAATCCGATATAGAGAGAAACTAGACAAAATGAGTGGTGAAATGATCTCACCTTGTCACTGGGAGAATCTGAGTCTGATCACGCTAAACTAGAGCCTCTGCGCAGAACCGCGTTACTCCCGAGCAGTTCTTGCGTCATCCCTGCTGGGTATCACGCTATTCCTTCTCTGGACCCTTTGCTGGTTGGAAAATCCGAATCTTCGCCTCTCGGTCTCACACCCCAGCTCCCGGCTACTGAAACTCGATTGCCTCAGCAGGAATTCGATTTCCCTCTAAGGCCTGTGCTGCCACTGTGTCAGCTCTACATGTCTCCCTCTCTGGACGTCGTTCTGCCCTCTCTGCCTCTCTCTGGATGTCATTCTGCCCTCTCTCTGCCTCATACTCTCCGGCTCAAGAAAACTTCCTTCTTCTGGATACTCATTGCCCCTCACTACAAGAAATTTACTCGATCAAAATTTCCTCCTGAGAACTTCTTACTTCAGAAATTCGATCTCTTGATCCCTTGATGTGTTCTCCAAATGACCCTCAAGCTTTATTAAATAATCTCCTCGTTGACTTTCAACGGCCCAGATTTAAAGCTAATCAATGGCTAAGATCATTTTAGCTTGATCCTCGTCTTCTTCTAGAAGTTACACCCACAATTAGATTAATACCATTAAAAAATATTAATTATTTTAATAAAATTGTTTATGGGTAGAATTTCCCAAAACACTTTCTGGGTTCTTTGGAATACATGTGCCCAAGCCTCTCCACAAAAATTGAGGCCTAGAGCACATTCGATACTACCCCAAATCAACATATACTACCAAAACGATGTGGGATGCTCTCTACACTGTACCAGGGTACTTCTGAGCAATGAAAGATGTACCTAGAGGAGAAGTTGAGGTGTGTCAGGATGCAGAAGGGGGAAGGCATAGAACACTTCTTCACCAGGATTCAGGAGATCCGATACCAACTTGCAGCTGTTGGGGTAGTGCTTCAACCCACAGAGCTATTGTGATTGGCACTCAACAATGTCTCAGAGGAGTGGCAGGTATTTGTCCAAGGTATCTTGGGAAGAGATACCTTGCCAAGGTGGGATAGGATGTGGGCTGATTTGCAGCAGGAGGAGTTGAGACAAGCTATATTGAAGAGCTCCGTCAGTGGTAGCAGTAACAACAGATCGAAGAAGGTGAAGGAGGAGGAGAATGTGGCCCTCGCATCAAAGGGTCCAAATCAGAGACAATGGGAGCAAAGGAAGAAGAAGAAGGACCTGTCAAATGTCAAGTGCTTCAGATGTGGTGAGCTTGGTCACTACAATACCCAGTGTCCTCTCAAGAAGAAGAACAAGGAGGAGAAGCAGGACTAGCAGGCAGCTTCAGCAGAGATAGATAGGTTGTCCTCTAGGCTAGAGGAAGACTTCGCCATGTTCGCTGATACACCCCCAGGAGTGAGGTGGGGTGACTTGGTGCTGTAGCCCCAAAATGCTATAGATGGGCAGGATTCTTGAGGAGTTCACCTCATGGATCAATACCTTGCTACGGGAGCCCACAATATTCAGTAGCAGGATGGATCAGTGGCAAATGATGCAGTCAGAGACCGAGTGACAGATGCAGAGACTAGTAGCAGTCGGATGCTGGGGAGCAGTGTAGAGTTGGCAGCAGTGTAGAGTCAACAACAACGCAAATTCTTCAGTGACAGTGCAGATACTAGCAACAGTCAAAGACTCAGGTTACAGATGCATTATAATAATAACAATTGATTAAGTATTTTGGATGCTTTTCAGTTGCAGATGTTGCAGTTGCAACAACAACAAATGAGAGGGAGTTGCAGTGCAGAGGCCATGTCAGCAGCAACACAGATGCAGCGTATATCAGAGTTGTGCAGTGGTTGATGGGCAGTAGGGCCAGACATCAGCAACGTGACAGTAGATGATGCAGAGACAGGTTATGCAATAGCACTGGAACACATTCCTCGCTAGGAGGGAGTTAGTTTTTGTAGCATCAAATGTGTTCTAGCCTTGAAACTTTGTGGAGAGGCCAGAATACATGAGATCTCCAAAACCTAGGAATCGTTTCTGGAAATTCTGCTTATAAATGACTTAATTAGATTATTAACTACTTTTTAAATATTTCTTAAGTCTAAACTTAGGGAATATGGTTAATTAATCAGAATTAATTAAGTCAAGGCGTGAATGATTTAGAAACTCACACGGATCAACTCCAAGATGATCTTAGCCATCAATTATGCTTTAATCTTGGCCGTTGGTGCTCCAACAAAGGATTATAAGAGGAGGTTGATGTGGTGATGGAGATAACACTTGAGAGATTCGATTTCATGAGCATATCGATTTCTTGAGTAACAGTGGTAAGTTGCTGGAGAGAGAGCCTGAGATCGAAGCAGTGAGTGAGGGGCAGAGACAGTGAATCCAGAGGAAGATTTTCCAGATCCGGTGAGTGCATTTGCATAGAGGCAAGAGAGCCACAGAGGGGTTGACGTTGGGGCAACGCAGTAGCCTTTAGAGGCAAAGTCGATTTGCTGGGAGAGATTGACGTTTTTAGTTCCAAAGGCTGGGAAGGAGTCCTAGAGTGTCAAAGAAGTGTCTTTCTGGTCAGTAGAAGGCAAAATGACTTCATCATTATCCAGTCCGAGGCTAGACGTCCAACCAGCTACGTAGAGCAGTGCAAAGGTTGACGCAGAGGCTCAGAGGGCCGAAATTCTGAAGGCAAGTTGTACTAGGAGATTGCCAGTGGGGTGAGGAAAATTCCTCTCCAGATTTTTGCCAGTATTTCTCTGTAGGATTGCCAGTTTCGACATCCAGTTGTACTCAGATTATTTCACTGTTGGATAATAATAAAATCCTTAGCTGCTGCACCGATTTTCCCAAGTTGAGTTTTTCTTTGGGTTTTTGTCCAAAAATAACTGTGTTATTTTATGTGTGTGTGCTAGCATTTCTTCTAGCGTTTATTCTTCCGTAGTTTTATTTGTGTAGGTTGTAGTGTGATTTATTCAGTATTTCCTAGAGCAAAAAATAAATAAATTGTTAAATTAAATTAACAATTAGGAGAATAATTTATAGTTGTTGCAATAGGATTCCAGTTTGGAATTTTCACAAAGGGCAGTTCGATTTAGCTATGGAGTGGGTTGTTTCAGGTGCCAGAGGCTGAGAAAATTTCCAGAAGGTCTGGACAGAGAATTCTAGTAGCATAGATAAGCAGGACATTTGCTTCAGAGGGAGTTTCAGGCTGAGCGTACAAGGGACTGCGCAGAGCTAGTGGAAAGGTTGACGCAGATCATTCCGGGGGTCAGTTTCTGAGCCCAAACTGAGCTGAGATTGCTTGGAGAGGAGGGTAAAATTCTCTCAGATATTTTGGCCAATATTTCTTTCAGATATAAAAGCCAGTTCGATGTCAATTTATTGTACTCAAAATTTTTGCTACATAATAATAATAAAACCTCATCTGCTACGTCGGTTTTCCCACCTTGGGTTTTTCCGGGGAGATTGTCCAAAAACAATAGTGTCAAAATTTTATGTGTGTTAAAATCTCTCAGTTTCGAGTTTACTATTTTTCTGTAGTATTTTTATTGGCACTAATAGGCAGTGACAGCAGCAGTGGGAAGGAGCTGAATGAGTTATGGCATAGGAGAATGGGACATCTACACCATGGAGCACTCAAGATGCTCAAAGAAACAGTAACACTTGGCACAGAACATAATGATGTGTGCAGAGGATGCGTACTTGGGAAGTATGCTAAGGCAACATTCCCAAGAAGTGACAATAGAGCAGATGGCGTGTTAGGAATTATACATTCAAACATTTGTGGCCCGATGTCCACTACAGCTCTTAATGGTGCCGAGTACTTCACCTTTATTGATGACCATTCCAAGAAAATTTGGATCTACTTCTAAGTTCTTGGAGATTAAAGGTGAGGTCTTCGATCGTTTCAGGGAGTTCAAGGCCCTCTTGGAGAATGCGACAGGGAAGAAGATCAAGGTGCTTTGCTTAGATAATTATGGAGGGTATATTGATAAAGACTTTTTTGTGTGAAGGAAGGTATCAGAAGGGAATGGACAACTCCATATAATCCACAACAGAATGGGGTAACTGAGCGGAAGAATATAACCATTGTTGGGGCTGCAAAAGCAATGTTATATGACTAGGATCTGCCTAGGTTTTTATGGGTAGAGGCATGTAACACCACGGTATACATTTAGAACCGGACTCCTCATAGAGCGTTGGTGAAGAAAACGCCAGAAGGGGTCTTCACAGGGAAGAAGCTAGAAGTTAGTCAGTTCAAGATCTTTGGCAGCGTTGCTTATTTCCACGTGCTAGATGAGAAGCACATCGAATTGGATCAGATTGCAAAGAAGGGGTTTCTCGTTGGGTATAATGAGACCTCCAAGGCATACGTGATCTACATTCCTAGCAATAGGAAGATTGTAGTAAGATGGGACGTAAAGTTCATGGAAGATCGAACTTTCAAGGGATCTCGTGAAATCCCTGCAAGTGATCAGGATCAGCCAATCGAAGCTCCATTGGTCCAACAATAGGGGCAGCCACAGGGGCAGCGGGTGGGACCACCAATAGGATAGTCACAGGGATCTGGTACAATAACCAGTACGAGTATTTCCTCAGGAGCAGGGAATCCAATGAGATCTTAGGAGACAGAGCAGGATGAGGAGAAGTTGGTAGAACCTCCCACTACTAGTGGTCGAGCCAGCAGAGAGGTTCATTAGACATTGAGAGATGCATAGGAGTTTGTTAGAGCTCTTAGAATGAACAAAAGACAACGCATGCAGCCTGACAGATATCAAGCATTAGTAGCTCAGGTTGCGGAACCTTCCAACTTTCAGAAAGCCGCACAACATCAGGTGTGGGTAGATGCCATGGTAGAAGAGTACAACTCTATCATGACGAATGATGTTTTGGAGGTGGTACCGAGACCTGGGGACATGTCAGTTGTAGGTTCTCGATGGATATGCAAGATCAAGTATGTTGCAGATGGCAGCATAGAGAAGTACGAGGCTAGGTTAGTGGCAAAGGGGTATGCACAGAAAGAAGGGATAGATTATGAGGAGATCTTTGCCCCAGTTGCCAGATACACCTCTATTTGGTCACTTGTATCACTAGCAACTTAGATGGGATGGTAGATTCACCAGATGGACATCAAGACAACATTCTTGAATGGGGTGATAGAGGAAGAGGTGCACATTGAACAACCAGACGGATTTGAGACTCATGAGAGACACACCCATGTGTGTAGATTGAAGAAAGCTTTATACAGGCTCAAATAGGCTCCCAATGCATGGTATGATCAGATCGACAACCACTTGTAGCAAATGGGATTTTTCAAGAGTGACGCAAATCCCAACCTTTACTATTTGATGGTAGAGGGTGAGCCACTCATCCTAGTACTTTATGTGGATGATCTCTTCTTGACAGGATCATTAGAGCTCATAGAATATTGCAAGAGGAACATGACAACAAAGTTTGATATGAAGGATTTGGGGTTGATGCACTACTTCTCAAGATTGGAAGTGTGGCAGAAGGACAGGGAGATCTTCCTTAGGCAAGAAAGATACGCTACAAATATTCTGAAGAGGTTTAGAATGCAGGATTGTAGACCCATGTCTACGTCCATGATCACCAACTGGAAGAAGATAGATGCATCATGACAAGGATGTTGATCTCACCTCACCTTGTATAGACAACTTATCAGGTCTCTCATGTATTTGGTCAACACTAGGCCAGATATTTGCTTCACAGTTAATACCTTCAGTTAGTTTATGGTGGAACTGAAGAGGGTACATTGGACAACAACGAGGCATATTTTGAGGTATGTGCGTGGCACAATAGAGTAAGGGTTGAGATAGTCCTGAGAGGATGATGTCAGATTATGTGGATTCACAAATGCAAATTGGGTAGGCAGTTCAGTGGACAGGAAAAGTACCTCTGGGTAGCTTCAATGTTGGTTCAGGGATGGTCTCGTGGTGTAGTAGGAAGCAAAATTCAGTAGCACAGAAGCAAAGTATATGGCAGCAAGCACAACTATGTGTGAAGCTATATGGCTTAGGAAGCTACTAGTAAGCTTGTTCAGGTAGAGGTTGGAGGCGACCAATGTCTACTGTGATAATCAGAGTTGCATGAAGCTTTTTGAGAATCTAGTGTTTCATGACAGGTTGAAACACATAGATATTTGATGTCATTTCATCAGAGATTATGTACAACGTGGAGCAGTTCAGATACAAGATATTCCCATAGAAGAGCTGGTTTCAAATATACTCACGAAAGCTCTAGGTAGAGCTAAGTTCGTCTATTTCAGAGAATAAATGGGTATGGTGGAGAACCCATTTCAGTAGCGGGGACAAATTATTTAGGATGCTTCTTAGTTGTAGTAGATGTAGTTGCAACAACAACAAATGAGAGGGAGTTGCAGTGCATATGCAGAGTTGGTAGCAGTATGGCAGTGTTAGCAACAACACAGATGTAGCATAAGAGTTGCGTAGTGGTTGGTGGGTAGCAATAACTAGACATCAATAGCGTGACAGAGGTGATATAGAGACATGGTGTTGTCGCAGATGTGCAACACTAGAGATAGAACACAATCCTCGCTAAGAGGGAGTGTTAGTTTCTGTAGCATCAAATGTGTTCTAATCACGAAATTGGTTGGAGAGGCTAGAATACATGAGACATCCAAAACCCATAAATCATTTCTGAAAATTTGACCTAGAAGTGTATCAATTAGATTATTAGCTGATTTTTAAATATTTCCTAAGTCTAAACTTAGGGAATATGGTTAATTAATCAGTATTAATTGAGATAAGGTCAGAATCATCAAGAAACTCACACGGATCGACAAGGAATTTATCTGGGCCATCGATTACGTTTTACTCTTGGTTGTTGGTGCTCCAACAAAAGATTATAAGAAGTCGATGGGTAGATGGAAAATACACCAGTTGCAAATACTCAGTGTTCTAGGCAGTTCGATTTCCTTGTGGCAGATAATTCAACAGTGAGATTGAGTAGCAGGTAGCAGAGGGGCAGCATAGTGATTTTCCGGAGGAGTTTCCAGTTCCACAGTTCCGGAGGAGTCAGAAGAGGAGGCTGTAATTATTCTCTAGGAGGCTACGTAGTGCCTCAAGAAGGGCAGCTAGATTTAGCTGTGGAGTGGGTTGTTTCAGATGCCCGAGAAAATTTCCATAAGGCCCGGACAGAGACTTCCAACAACAGAGATACACTGGATGTCTGCTTTAGAGGGAGTTCTGGGCTGAGCGTACAAGGGACTATGCAAAGTCAACACAGAGGTTGACTCAAATCATTATGGGGGTTAGTTTCTGAGCCCAGACTGAGCCGAGATTGCTTGGAGAAGCGGGTAAAATTCCATTAGATATTTTGGCCAGTATTTCTTTCAGATAGAAATGCTAGTTTGGTGTCATTTTATTGTACTCAAAATTTCTACTACATAATAATAATAAAACCCTCATCTGCTGCACTGGTTTTCCCACGTTGGGTTTTTCCGAGGACAATTCTCCAAAAACAACAGTGGAAGCACTTGATTTGGAGAGATCTTTCTTCTTCTGCTTCTCTTGCTTTCCCTCAGATGCTAGGGCCACGTCCTCCTCCTCATGCTGAACTTTGATCCCTTTGCTGCTGCTACCTGTCTTCGACTGCCGTCTGATCTCTTCTTGGCGAAGAGCTGCCCACATCTCGTCCCAAGGTAGGACAGTCCCTCTGCCCAGGATACTCTGGACAAACACTTCCCAATCTTCTGAGACAACATTCAGGACTGTCCTCACCATAAGCTCCTGATCCGGTGTCGCTCCTATAGTAGTCAACTGGTCTCGGATCTCATTCAGTCCTCCGAGGAAGGTGTTAATCAGTTGACCCTTCTTCATCTAATATGACCTCATTTGGTTCTCAAGCAACATTCTTCTCGGCATAGAAGTATGCTGGTACAGGTTCTTGAGAGCCTCCCACATCTCAATTGCTGTTTCCTTCTCGGTTATACGTGGTACCACATGATCCTTGACCCCATCAAGGATAATGCACTTGGCCCTTGCCATCGCCTCTTCATACTTGTCATTATCATTTAGGTCAACTAGGATAGCTATAACCTTTAAGGCGAAGTTCTTGACCCGATTCTTGTCAAGCACTGATAAGATTCTGGCCTTCCAGATTGCGAAGTTCGATGCTCCGTCCAGTATATCTTGGTCTCTTACCTCGTGTAGTGCCATGACACTCCTCTACTTCCCTCTTGGAAGTTCTCTGTTCGACTCCTCTGAGTCTCTACTTCTCGTCTGGAAGTTCTCTTCTGGACTCCCTCTGAGTCCTGATTTTCCTCCTAGAAATCCTTCTGCCGCTTGTCGAGATGCCTCCTACTCTAATAGTCTTGTGCAACTGCACTACTGATCCAGGTTTCTCGGCTAGAAACCCTCGTAACAACTCCTTTGGCCTTGCTCTGCTAGGTATTGTTCTAACTACAGTGCCTCACCAGCTCCACTCTGCAATATTTATGCAGCCTTCTAAACTCCAGCAATTGCCTCTTTGTGAACTACGTCAGCCCCTCTCTGCCTCACGCTGGCTCTGCGTCACCCCAAATGGGTTTGTGTCAGCCATGGGATGCCCTGCGTCAGCCCTCTGGGCCTCTGTGTCAGCAATGCTGGCCTCTCTGAGGCTCCGCGGAGCTCCTAGCTTCTTCCGCGTGGCTCTGGCTGGCTCTACGTCACACTTATTGGCTTTTGTGTTGCTAGAAACAATTTCTGTCACTTGGGACAACTGTTTTCTGCTGCTATTGCTCCACTCGGCTGATGTCTTTTAGTCCTCCTGTGATCTGCAATCAGGCTCTGATACCATGTTGAAGTTTCTAAGTTTTCTTAGTTTGGAAACTCTTCCGGCACTTTTTCTGATTTATTCCTACCTACTTGTTATTTTTCTTTAACAAGTTATTTACAAAGTAAATATTGAAAATAAACACCAATGCATGCCCAACATATTACAGATCAGTGACTAAAAGAAACAAGAACAAGCACACCACATGACACCATTATTTGTGGACCAATGTCTTTGGAAAAACCCAATGCGGGAAAACCGATGCAGCTATCTAAGGGTTTTGTTCTAAGTTGTAGGAAACGTTGGAAAAGTGTCTGTTTCCGGCCAGAAACGAAACGGAAACGAGGAAACTCGTACCATACGGCTTGGAAACGCATTTCCAGCCGTACTATCCTGTTTCTTGAGGAGGAAATGTGGCCAGTACGACTGAAAACGCGTTTCTAGGCCATACGATGCAATTTCCTCTTCTAACTTGACTTTTTCTTTTATTTTTATTTATTTATTTATTTTTTTTGTTTCGCTTCTAATTTTTTATTGGGCGACTAAAATATCTTCTGGATGCTTCTAGATGCCTCTGAGTGGGCCAGCCTAATGTTCAAGCCTATGGCCCTAGTGTTGATATGCAGTTCGTGGTAATGTTAAATTCTTAAAGTAAAAGTGACATTCTACTTTATTTTTCATTTTCATCATCCTTTTTACTTAAATTTTTAACATTACCATGAAATAACGCATGATGTTTGAGAGTGGTTTCGCCCTCATTAGATTTCATATGGAGAAAGTAGAATTTTAGATCTCACTCAAAATCCAGCAGACTTATCTGGTTTTCAGAATTTCAAGATTGGGGGGGATTACAATGTTTCCATTGGATTTTGTCATGTACTAGGGTATGGAACTTGTATTTAATCAAGAGAACCAAGCCCTCTATGCAGGGGAGACTCCCAATAATCAAGAGCACGTAGGGTACTAGGGTATGGAACTTGTATTTAATCAAGAGCACGTAGGGTACTAGAGTATGGAATTTGTATTTAATCAAGAGCGCTAATGTTGTTCGACTATGTAGGAGGAGACTCTGAATCAAGCACGAGACAAGAAATTAGAAATTTCTCGTGGCTGATTTTTGATATTGCTATTTTCATTATGTGATGATTCATGAGTAAATGTGATGTAAGTTTAGAGACTTATAGTTTATGCCTTGACAGTTGACAATTTAATCATAATGTATCATATATGCTTTATGATTGCACATATTTCTAAATTGTCCTAATATATATATATATATATATATATATATATTGCGTTTCCCTGTTTCCAAAATTTGGGGAGGTCATGTTTCGTACCCGTGCCTGTTTTAGAAACTCGTACCCGTTTCCTTGTTTCGTGCAACTTAAGTTTTCTTATTAAGCAATATCAGAGTACAATCTGGGTGCCGAAACTAGCCTACCCAACAGAGAATTTCCTTAGCAGCTATACCTCACAGTTTGAGAGAAATCTCTTCGCTGAAACCTCGGAAAATCCTTCCGGCAGCTCCTTAACACAAAACTGCTCTGCAACCCTAGCATCTGCCCAATCTGGATTGTGTCAGCCCCTCTTTGTCTCATGTTGGCCCTACGTCAGCCTTTCTTGGCCTGCGTCAACCCCAGGAGGCCTTGCATCAACTCTGGGAGCCTCTGCGTCAGTTGCGCTGGCCCCTCTGTTGCTCTGCGCAACACTTGGCTGCCTCTGCGTGGCCCTGCGTGAGCCCTTGTTGGCCCTGCGTCGCCCTTCTTGGCTGTTGTGCTGCTCTCTCGGCACAATCTCTGCCTTCTCTGTTTCTCTGTACCCAATGCCCCTCAACTGCTCTCCCGATCATTGATTCTATCTCTCTTAGCAAACCCCTCTCTAGAGAATAGAATGACTGATCATCTGGTTTGTTCTCCAAGTGACCCTCACGCCTCCTCTTATACTTTTCCTGTTGACATCTCAATGACTGAGATTAAGTCCCTAATCAACGACTAAGATTAGATTTGGCTTGATCCATGTCTTTTGGACCATTCTAACACAGATTCATATTAATACACATTAATATTTTATTTTCCTAAAGTTTAGACTTAGGGACTCCATTAAAAATATTAATTATTTTAATACCTCCTGATCTGTTTAGAATCTGCCCAAACCCTTTCTGGGTATTGGAGATCTCATGTGCCCTACCCTCTCCACCAAATTTTGTGGCTAGAGAACATCGGATGCTACCCCAAATCAACATGAATTTCTCTAATCATTTCATTTTATACACCTTTTCTTCCGAGACATCATATGCAACTATATTGACACAAGTCTATGATGACAAAGTCGAAGCACCAATTTCTTTCTTTAGTTCCAATTTGCGGGGGCTGAATTAAATTATTCAGATGTTGAAAAACAAGGTTTCGCTGTATTTGAATCAATAAAACATTTCAAACCCTTTCTTCTCAAAACTCACACTAAGGCAGTAGTTCCATTCTCAGCAATGAGAAATTTACTAATGCAAAGAGAAGTAGGTGAGAAAAGAGCAAATTTTGTAACAACACTGCAAGAATATTTACATTGAGATTAGACCAACTAAAATTTTTAGATGTCAAGGTTTTTGCAGAATGTTAGCCGGATCATCCAACTTACCAGCACTACAAGATTAAGGTGATGATATACAAATATGTGAGGTAAGCCTCAATGATACTTAATCTAAATATGCTGATATCATCTTTTATTTGAAAAATGGATATGCTCCTATGCAACTCAGTTACAAAAGAAAAAGGGCTTTGAGGATAAAAGCTAAGCAATATGAAATCATCAGTGATGTTTTGTTTAGAAATAATTATGATTATGTTTTACTTAGATGCCTTGAAAAATCTGAGGTAGAAAAGGTTTTGCAGGAACTCCATGATGGCCAGTTGGTGGACATTTTGGAGGAGACACAACAACACATAAAATCATGCATGCTGGCTATAATTGGCCAACATTATTCAAAGATGCGCACGAATATGTAAGGAAATGTAAAATTTGTCAAACAGCTACTGGAAGATAGAGGAAACCCGCATTACCATTGTAACCGGTCAACATCAAACAACCATTTGAACAATGGGGACTGGACATAATAGGTGAGATCGTTCCTCACTCTTCAAAGCAGCATAAATATATCCTTACAACAACTGATTACTTCACTACATGGGTGGAAGCAATCCCACTTAAGGTAGCCAATTCTGAAAACATCATTAAATTTATTGATCAGTTTATTATTACCAGATTTGGCCTACAAACTGCCCTCATGTTTGACAGTGCATCTTATTTCGCAGGCAATGATATGACATAATTTGCTCTTAAAAGAGGTTTCAAACTTAAATATTCCGCTAACTATTATCCTTAGTGAAATGGTTTGGCCGAATCTACAAATAAAAATTTCATAAGGATCATCAAACGAACTGTTGATCAAAGTAAAAAAAACTGGCATAAATCTTCAACATTTGCTCTATGGGCAGATCGAATAACACAAAAGGCCTTAATAGACACTTCTCCTTTTAATTTGGTCTATGGGAAAGATGATGTTCTTCCTACATATGTAGCTATTCCCTCTCTAGACCTGGTTCAATTTAATGAAGAAACTCCTTCCTCTTCTATGTAATTAAGGCAATTGCAAATCCTCAAACTCAAAGAGGAAAGAGACAAAGCCAAGATCATACATGCACATCATAAATAGTTAGTCAAATCTTCATTTGATGCAAATTCTGTAAATCCTAAATCCTTTCAACTTGGAGACTTTGTATTGAAGTGGGATAAAGCACACGAGAAAAAAGTTAAGCATACCAAATTCCAAAGAATGTGGCTTGGCCCATTTCAGATTGCGGAACAAATCGGCCCATCAACCTTTTATTTGCAAGATTTATCAGGCAAGAGAGATTCTCTGCATATTAATGGGTAGATTTTGAAGAAATATTTTTCATAGAAGATAACCTCTTCTATCCCTTCTACACTATTGCCTTTACTTTCCTAGGAAAATAAAAGTTAAATAGTATTTACTTTTGGCCTTTCAATAAAAATCTCTTGTATATTTTGATTTTTTGCTTGTATAAGTGGAGATTGTTAAGAAGATAATTTTGACATTTGATACATAAGCTAAGTTCTATTTCTCTGAAACTTGCTTGTTTTCCACCAAAATCATCTATCCTTTGTGAAACCTCAACTTTATAAATAGACCTTTGTTCTATCACCAGTCAAGAAAAGTATCTTTAACAAAACAAAGACTCTCTGCAGATAAGCACCTCTAACTCTATATTTGTCATCCAGAAACTCTTAAAGAGTCAATGATTCTCCCCATCTAGTAAACTTTTATCTTTTTAGAGTATAATTCTAAAATATACTTAAACTTAAAGGATAAGAGGTCTCATCAAGAGCCGACTTACCATGTTCATAGGGAAATAATAAACCGACATTACCAATATTGCATATGAAAACAGGGTAATGACTTGAGATTATTTTAATCAAAAGATAAGGGGTCTCATCACGAGCCAGCTTGTTCAGTTGAGTTACAACCAGTGAATGGCATTGTCAATTTTGGCCACCAAACCAAGACAATGACCTTTAAGTTATAAAAGAAAATTTTTAGAAGAAAAAATAAGCTGTTTATAAAAGAAAGAAAAGAGAATAAGTATATGATTTTGTATCTATCTCTAAAAATTGCACTCTTATCTAGATGGGATACTGAATCATTGATGGTTAAAAGGAAACCCTGTCGAGGCTATGGACGCCTACTGGCAGTAGAGGCTCTACATGTGACAAATGAGTATATCTAAAAGCTAATTTGCAAGAGCCCCTTGCTTTATCTTTAATGTGAAAATTCTATCACTGCAACCACTGATTTATTTTACCTACTTATTTCTGAATAAGTTATTTACGAAAACCCTTCAGTAAACCTTAAAATAAATTCTGCTCTAGATATCACACCATAATACAGATACAAACACATGCACAAGAATCAACACATCAACATAGATATTTTGGACAATTGTCCCCGGAAAAACCCAATGTGGGAAAATCAGTGCAGCAGAGGAGGAGTTTATTATTCAACAATTCTTTAGTACAACTGGGTGCCAAACTGGCTTACCCAACAGAGCAAAATTTTGCAGCATTTCTCCCAGTCTTAGCGTCAGGCTTGCTGGCCTCTGCGCAGCTTCTAGACCCTCAGTGTCAGCTCCTGCCTCTTTGCGTCAGCATTGGGCCTCTTTGCGTCACCCACACGGGCCCTCCAGTGATTGCGCAGTCGGCTGCCTCTGCGTTTGCCTCTCCAACCTCTGCGCTGGTCTTCTGGTGCTGTTCCCGAATCTCTGTTCCATACCCGCTGCCTCTTACTGCTCACCAGACCACTAGTATGAATTTCTCAGCTAACCTCGCTCTAGAAATCGAACTGACTGGTCTCCCTCAGTGTGTTCTCCAACTAACCCTCAAGCCTCTTCTTATACTTTTCCTGTTGGTCCTTCAACGACCGAGATTAAATCTTTGATCAATGGATAAGATTAGATTTGGCCTGATCCATGACTTTTGGAACCTTCTAACCTAGTTTTATACTGATACCCATTAATATTTTTTTTTTTTTTTTTTTTTTTTTAAGTTTAGACTTAGTAACTCTATTAAAAATATTAATTATTTTAATATCTCCCAAACTGGTTAGAATCTGCCCAAACCATTTCTGGGTCTTGGAGATCTCATGTGCTTTAGCCTCTCCACCAATTTTCATGGTTAGAGCACATCCGCTGCTACCCCAAATCAACACTCCCTCTTAGCACGAACTGTGCTCTAGTAATACTCCATACTGAGCATCACTCTGACTATACGGCATCGGTACCTGTGCTGATGCTAGGCCTCCCTGCCCAACATCCTTTGGACTGCTGCCCATGGCTCTACCTTTGCCACTGTTGCATCCATGCTACTGCTGGTCCTTTCTCCCAACACTGCATCTGCACTACAACTCCCTCTGCATCCGTGCTGTTGTTGGTCCTTCTTCCCAACACTGCGTCTGCACTGCAATCTCTTCTCATCATGCTGCATCGTGCTACTGCTGACTGCTACTGCACTGCAACATCACCCCCATTTCTGTTATTGAAATGGATTCTTTACCATCCCCATCTTTTCCCTGAAATAATCAAACTTTGTTCTTCCAAGGGCCTTGGTGAGGATGTCTGCCACTTGTTCTCCGTAGGAGTGTAGCTCAACTGTATAGCTCCTCGTTGGACACAGTCTCTGACAAAGTGACATTGGATATCAATATGCTTTGACCGATTGTGAAACACTGGATTCTCAGAGAGCTTGATGCAACCTTGATTATCACACATGATTCTAGTTGCCTCCATATTTCTTCTGAATAGATTCACAAGCAGTTTTCTAAGTCATATGGCTTCGCACGAAGCTGTGCTTGTAGCCATATATTCTGCCTCAGCTGAGCTCAGAGCTACGGACTTTTGTTTCCTACTGCACCAGGAGGTCATTCCCGATCCAATGTTGAAACAGTACCCAGAGGTACTTTTCCGATCTACTGAACTTGCAGTCCGATCTTTATCAGTGAATCCACTCAATCTGATATCCTTACTCCTGGTGTACAAGAGTCCATAATCGACTGTTCCCTATATATATCTGAGAACATGTTTGGTTGTTGCCCAGTGCGCCCTCTTCGGCTCCACCATGAATTGATTGAGGGTGTTGACAGCATAACAAATGTCTGGCCTGGTATTGACCAGATACATCAGGGACCTTATGAGCTGTCTTTATAAGGTGGGATCAACATCCTTGTCTTTTGATGCATCAATTTTCTTCCAGTTGGTGATCATTGGAGTAGCCATGGCTCTACAATCCTCCATCTTGAATCTCTTCAAAATTTCTGTAGCATATCTCCCTTGTCTAAGGAAGATCTCCCCCTTTTGCTGCCAAACTTCCAACCCTAGGAAATAATGCATTTGTCCCAAATCCTTCATGTCAAATTCTGTGGCTACATTCTTCTTGCAGTCCCTGATGAGCCTGGATGAACCTGTTAGGAAGAGATCATCCACATATAATACTAGGATTAGAGGCTCATTTTCTACAACCAGATAGTAGAGATTTGGATCTGCATCACTTTTGACAAATCCCATCTTCTGTAAATAGCCATCAATTTGACCATACCATGCTCTAGGTGCCTTTTCCAGCCCATACAAGGCTTTCTTCAATTTACATATATGAGACTTCTTCTCATGTGTCTCAAAGCCTTCTGGTTGTTCAATGTATACCAGTGTTGCACTAATCGCGATATTATCATATAATCATGATAATTTCAATGAAAAGATAAAATTGCGCTTAGTAATCATAATAATTTTTATTTTTATTATTATTATTATTCTTATTTTTATTTTTTCTGATTTTTTCGGTAAAAATCGCGGGAGGCTTGGGCAGCGCGTGTTAAAAGGGAAAAACACGATTTTTTTTATTTCATTTGGATAGCAGAGCGCGTGGTGGGGTTTAGAGACTTGAAGTGTTGGAGGCTTGGAGATTTCGCCATTTTGGAGCTAAATCAACTACGTGGAGGAAAAAATCAAAGAGTGAGCTAAGGAGGAGACAAATTATCTCCATAAAAACGATATGGGCACCAATGTTTTTTGTTTTCATTGTTTTGTAACTTTGTTTTTGTTTTTTTCAATGTTTTTGGTTGGGTTTGGGATGAGGTTTTTGACATTTGTCCAATGTAATTTTTTTTAGTTTTTTTTGGTTGGGTTTAGAATGAGGTTTTTGACATTTGTCCAATGTATTGTTTTTTTAGTTTTTTTTGGTTGGGTTTGGAATGGGGTTTCTTAAATTGTATGTAATTTTTTTTAGTTTTTGTACAATGTAAATTGTAAATACTAAATTGTAAGTTTGTAACTTGTAAATATTAAATTGTAATCCTTATTTTCCCATAGGTTCACCGAAACACCATTCAAGTTTTCAACTTCAAAGTTCAAAATCAAACATGCCAAGGAAATTGGACCATTTCTGGGAATTTGGTGAACCTAATGCTCCGAATGATAGATTAAACTTGACTTGCAAATTGTGTGGGCACCATATGTCCGGGGGGTGTACATATTGAAGTATCACCTTGCAAAAATTCCTGGATTTGATGTAGGGCCTTGCAAAAATACAAATCCTGAACTCATCCAAAGAGCCATGAAAGCATTGGAAACTTTAGACCATAATAGAGAGGCCAAAGAAGAAATGAAGTGGCAACTAAAAAAGTCAGTTGAACAAGCAAGTGCCACTGGTTCTACTGTAGCATCAACTAATCCGGTAGCTGCTTCATCATTTTTTGTTCCTCGAACCACACCTGGTTCACAGCCATCTATCAGTTCAAAGCTAAAAAAACTGAGAAAGAACAAGTTGACAAGTTGCTGGCAAAATTTCTCTTTTGGAGTGATATTCCTTTCAACATTGTAAGGAATAATCCATTTTTCCAACCTGTTCTTGATGCTATTGCAACTGTTGCCCCAGGGTACAAAATCCCTTCTTATCATGACATGAGAGGCTGGATTCTTCAAAATGAAAAGCTTGACTGTACCAAAAGATTGGAGGATTTTAGGGCATGATGGGCACAAACAGGATGCACTGTGATGTCAAATGGTTGGACTGACCAAAAGGGGAGAACCCTTAGAAACTTCTTGGTTAGTTGTCCCAAGGGGACTATGTTTATCAATTCTGTTGATGCATCTGCACAAATCAAAGATGCAAGAACTTTATGTTATTTGCTAGATGTGTTTATTTTGGAGGTGGGTGCAGAAAATGTTGTCAAAGTCATGACGGACAATGCTGCAAATTATGTTGCTGCTGGCAGGATGCTTATGGACAGGCATCCTACTTTATTTTGGACACCTTGTGCTGCACACTGTATTGATTTGATGTTAGAGGACATAGGGAAAATTCCCTTTGTCAAAGATATTGTTGAGTCATCCAAAAGCATTACAAAATTTATATATAACCATACATCTGTGCTTAGCTTGATGAGAAGATTCACCAACAACAAAGAGTTAGTGCGCCCCGTCATTACACGGTTTGCTACCAGTTTCATATCTCTTCAATCCCTCTTGAATTTTATGTGGGATGTGAAGAGAATGTTTCTTTCAAAGGAGTAGCGTGCTTTGCCAATGAGCCGCAAATCAGAGGGAGAGGTTGTATGCAGACTAATTTCATACCAGGAAAACTTCTGAGCGGGAGTGCAGGAGGTGTGCGCCGTTATTGAACCTTTGGTAAAGGTTCTTCGGTTAGTAGATGGTGAGAAGCCCGCAATGGGCTATTTGTATGAGGCCATGGACAGGGCCAAAGAAGCCATTCGGGCCTACTATGATGATAAGGGAGATGAGTGGTTTCAGAGACAACTCCTATGGGGAGTGATTGATGAGCGACGGAACAACATACTCCATCGTCCCATTCATGCTGTTGGGATTTTCCTGAATCCCGCATTTTCTTACACATGTGGGTTTGTATTTGATGTTGAGATCATGGATGGATTCTTATCCTATGTCTAGAAGATAGTGCGATCTCTAGCAGAATGTACAAAGATCTCTAAAGAAATTGAGACATATAGGATGGCAGGTGGCACATTTGGCTTTGACATGGCTGTGATTGATAGGACGATTAAAATGTTAGGTATTTTTTAGTTTGTAACTTTGTTTCAAATTTCATTGTCTTTTCAAATTCCATTTTTTTCTTATGTTTATTTAAAATTTTATTTGTAATTTTGTTGTAGATGCATGGTGGAGAATGTATGGTGCTACGGTACCCCTTCTGCAAAAACTTGCCATTCGAATCCTCAGCCAAACATGTAGCTCCTCAGGATGTGAGCGCAACTGGAGTGTATTTGAAAAAATACACAACAAGAAGCACAACAGGTTAACACTTAAAAATTTAAAATATTGCAAATTTCCAAATAAATTTTTGAATTCATTAAATAATATATTTTTTTACAGTTATTAATTATTATTTCATGATCTTTAGACAGGTTGGAGTCCCAACGACTTAGTGACATGGTCTACGTCTACTACAATCTTCGATTGTGGGTGAGGCAACTTGAGAGGACCCTTGATATGGAGGCCACCTCATTGGATGGGATTGACACCACTGCTACATGGAGGGTTGAGGCCGAGAGGCCTCTCATGGAGTCTGCTGATGATTGGTTAGTGCAGGATGTAGTGGAGGGGGAGGAGGAGGAGTTGGAGCAAAAAGAGGAGGAGGTGACACCACCTGCCTGGGCTACCCATGCCACCAGTAAAGGACGTGGTCTACCTCCTATAGCTCCTACTTCTAGTTCTTCAGCTTCTAGAGCACAGTAGACTCCCAAAGCTAGAATCTCACAAAGCTGTTGTAGTTTGCAGGAGCTTATGCCACAACAACCATCAATAAGGCGACGAAAGTCTAAATGCTACTGAAGGAAAAGGAACAAAAAATTCTGCTACTTGAACAATAACTAACACAAGAAAAAACTAATAAGCAAACAGAATTACAGGTAGCTCAGCTCCAAAGGGAATTCAAGCACATGAGGGTACAACACCAGGCCAGCTTATCAGAAAAGGATTCGCAAATTCGTCAAAGGCAAGTCATGATGGATAAATTCAAAGACAACCCGCAAATTGACGTATTCATCAAAGAAGCGGTCAACCTCAGTTCCCTATTAATGCAGTAAGAAGAAATATTCTGCCAGAAAATCTCGCATATAAATCCTTACTGTGAGACCAGTGATAAATTGACAAACCAAGTGATTGATATGAGGTTTGAGTATGAAGAAATCCACAAAAAGGTTTATGAATTTATCACCTGGCAAGAATCTGGGGATGGAAGAAACGCTGATCTACCGAAAA
The DNA here is from genome assembly GCA_000404065.3 of Pinus taeda. Lineage (NCBI taxonomy): Eukaryota > Viridiplantae > Streptophyta > Pinopsida > Pinales > Pinaceae > Pinus > Pinus taeda. Next base: position 78,843 of record APFE030330028.1, read on the forward strand.
TAGAAGAGTCCCACAAAGATATTCTGTTTACGGATTGGGATTCTCGGCTGAAATAGGCAGAAAGGGTGACATAGATAGCAGCAGGAGCAGTAAGTAGTGTAATAGAAGCCATAAATGAAAACCTCCATGGTGCCAAACTTGTCAAAGAATGTGTACTAGGGTTTCTACCGAGTGTCAAACAACTAGAGCAATAATGGAAACAAATAGTGCAGGAAAAGGAAGAGGCAATTAAACAGCTAACCAGGCTGAATTGGGAGACATACTGGCAGTTTCTAGTAAAACCACACAGCCAGTGGATGACTCTGCGGTGTTTAACAACCTCTACACAAAGATGGTGCCAGCGTTGACAGATGCCATATTTGTTGGGCAGTGAAAATCTACAATCAGCCAATCACCTTAGCTCAAGCCAACGATCGACATTTGCAACCTTAGAGATCAAATTAGTAGATTCACTTAGTTCAAGTTCAAAGGAGCTAGTCATTAGTTTATTTTATTTTTAGTTTTATATTTTCCTGTTCTGGGGAAGGTTGTTTGAAACCTCCTTAGATTATTTTTGTAATAATCTATTTTGAGGGAAGTATTTTAGTATTTAAACCCCTCTCATGCATTTAGAGAGGGGTCCAGAATTTTATCAAAAACTCTTTTCAAGACATTACACTTTTGTACTTTTGAGAAGGTTTTGATGAAATGAATGGAACATGACCTATTTTTCATTGAATATCTAGCATGCTTTACTGAAATTGCACTTCTGTACTCTTAGAATGTGTTGGATTGAATGAAATTGGGTCAATGTTTCTGAAGCACATGAGTAGGACTTATCATATATGGTACTTTTATCGTATGATTATGTTTTATTTATGTATTAAGCAATACTTCTTCTCTTGATTGTTTTATGTATGAAAGTCAGAATTATAGTTATGCATTATTCGACTTCTGTATGATGTTTTAGCTCTGATTCCATTTTGAATACATGAACGATTTTTATATGTGATCTGTTTCTCTCAATTTTTTTGTCTAACTATTTATCCAAAACAGTTATCGTTAAATGATTTAATTTTTTTGGCAGTTGACTGATTTATTACCAATTGCTATAAGACATCATTGTAGATCACATATCTTATTTTATTCCCGGGTATATTTATAGTTAGATAATGTTAGATTAAAATATATGCATGTGTTTAATAGTTAGACTAGATTATATTTAGTTGAATAATTTCCCGTGACATCTTATATCATTCCATCAACATTATCAAATCAATACTCTCTGGGAAACTGGTCCCATTACCCCTAGTCAGAGCCATTATACCAAACGGAAAAGAAGTTGCTTTCAAGGTCCGAACTGGGTGGTTATCCCCCATGTTGTCGCAGCGAAATTCAAGGCTTCAACACAAAGTCAATGATACATGTGAAGAATGTGCAACTATTGGATCCCCTGTTGCTCTTTCCACGAACCCTGCCCAATACTAACAATCTGAAGCATCATGCTTGTCCTCCATCTGGAGGTATTGCTGCTATATCTCCTTTCAAGTCTTGTCCCTGATTGGGACCCTTCGCTTTGCAACTTGCACTAGACAACTCACACTTCCTCTGACACTTGTCTCTGGCAACTAGAAGTCGATTTGTTGCCTAGATTTGCATTTTGAATAACTCGCACGACCTCTTCTAGCAATCTCGTAGGGTCATCTGTAGAAAGCTGCAAAAATTTGCGATACTTAGATAAAATTGGAGAAATTTATCTCACTCCTCCAACTAGCAAACCAATTTGGAAACACTAAGTTTCCTCTGCCAAAACAAACTTGGCCTCCTTCTGCAGACTCACATCCTCTACTTGTAATTCACTCTTGATCCTGCAACTCGCATTGGATCTTGCAACTCAATCTAGCAACTGAGAAATGCTTCCGAAATTCGTTTCGACGAATATATTGCCTCCCTCTGTCCTTAGAAGCTACTTTCACTTCCTCTGGCAAATAGATCCGACTACTGGAAATCAAATTACTGCTTTAGATCTATGAACTGAGAAATATGGCTATTCAATTTCTTGCTTTAGCCATCTTCCGCAGATAAATTGGCCTTCCTCTGACTAAGAATGTTGGAGAAATGAAACCCTTGTGTGGTTTTCTCTTCCCTGCTTTGCACAAATCTACAACTGCAAACCCTTGTTGCAAGTATCTGTGCCGATCTACTCTGCGAGATCACTGATTTGCTCACAGAACCCTCTCTTTGGCAAATCCACTACTTGCTGGAACTGACACTGTGGTAAATCAAGTTTTCCTCCACCCTGGATTTGGAAATTGATTTTCTTCATGCAACAATTCACACTACCTGGACGACTTGCGCAGATCTGGAAATATTGTGCTCAGATCTCCCTCTGAAACTGCACAATTTCACTTCCATCGTTTCTAAGCCTCTGATTTGATCTTCAATGCTATGATACCATGTGAAATTTCCACGAATGCAACTAGAGTTTAATCTTGTAACTATTAACACTTTATTTGTTTATGGCAAATAACGGTTAAATCGCTGATGCATTCTTCACAATAAAACATTGTGGAATAAAATAAGAACTGAGAAATAGATGCACACACAATAAAAAATGACACCGTTATTTTGGACTAATAGTCCCCGGAAAAACCCCAAAGAGAAAATCGGTGCAGTAGATGAGGGTTTATTTTATTATGCAGCAATTTAAGAATTTTACAACTAGATGCCCGACTGGCAATCCTCCGACAAATATAGATCACAACTAGCAAAATAATCTAGAGATCTCAAATCTCCTCTGCGAATCAATTCGGCCTCCTCTGCCCTGCTCATAGCCCACACTGGCAACTCGCACAACTGCCTGGAACACGCACTGCAGCCTTTGAGCAATACACACAACCTTGGATATACCTCCAACTGGGCTGTCTTTCCTCCCTCTGCCTTTGGAAGTGGTTCGCTCTGCCTCCTGGAAGCTGGTCTGACCTCTAGCAACTGAATGAACTCTCTTCCGGCAACTCGCACTGGGGTTTCTGGCTATTCGCACTACTTGTACAACCTCCTCTGTAGATGTGTTCAACCTCCCTTTTCTTGCCACTTCAGTAGTGGAAAATTACTGAGAATCTCTCTAGAATCCCGCTCCAAAATTATTTGCTGCTCCCTCTCTCTGACGCTTTTCCATTGGCTCGAACTGCACCCTTGCTGATTATTGCAAACTGGGTAGCTTGATCTGCCTCTCACAACTTGATTACACTGATGCTTGATGTCCCTTCTCCAATCCCTTTGACCTGCTCTTATAATCTCTCATTGAGTCTTCAACGACCACGATTTAATTACCATCGATGGCTAAGATCAATTAGACTTCATTAATAGAAACCTCTAGAGCAATCTCGAACATCCTTAATTAATTAACTTTAATTGACCACTTTTCCTGAGTTACACTTAGGAAATATTTTAATTATGGCAAATTAATTAAGGTGTTTGCCAAGCTTATCTTGTGAAACTTTTTTTGGGTTTTGGAGATCTCTTGTTCCGTAGCCTCTTAGCATCATATGAGACTAGAGCACTTGTCTAATACTACTCCACATCGAAAAACTAACAAGAAGAGAATTTAAATTTAAGGAATGCACATTTGGAGTTTCCTTAAAGGTTTCAAGGAAAACAGTTCTACATGCTATAAAGGAGCAAGATTTCAACATAGATTTAACATTTAATCATGGCACAAAAATAGAAATCTTATTACACAAGTACAATATGCAAAATATGGAAAATAGACATGAAACGTACAAAATTATCCAAAGAAACACTTCATTCAATCCTAGGAAAGCATCTACATGCAAAAATCTATCTCCAAGAGAATTTGCACCATAAAAGAATCTTATTTCGGCCCAAGTTCAAGTTCATGAAGTCACATAAAGTTTAATGCCCAACCCAACATATTTCATGCTGCTGTCACAAACATGAATATATTCAAATTTAAAACACTTGAACCTATTGTACTCACTTTTGCTGAAAATAACACAAGCAACCCACAATTTAACACGTGTTTTTGGTCAAATGACCTTGGAAATAGCCCCAAGAGAAAATCAATAAGAGCGAGAGGAGGAATTTTTATTTATCAGGGAGATTTTAGAGCAGTCAAATCAACATTAAATACAATTGATCTCCATTGGAAATTGTGGTCAGATTTCTTAGAATTTCATGCTGCCTTAGCTCCTCGATTTCTGTGCCCAAGCTGCCTTCGAAACCATGCCCAATAGACTTAACCCAACAAATAAACTCGACCCCAATAGATAAATCTGGCTCTGGAAAATACACTGGTCTTCGACAAATACACTGAACCCAACAAATAAACTAGGCCCCAATAGTCAAATATGGATCCAACAAATAATTACGATAAATAGAACAATAATATGGCCTTAGCAAATAAAATTTCATCTGAAAGTATCTAGAAGTAATTTTGTCAAAATTTTAATAAATTCCAGCAAAAATTGGACAACTAGTGAATCACGATTTTTTATTGAAAAATGTCACAATAGGAAACCCAACCAAATTTATTAATAATATTGAGGAAGAATCTCTTCACCAGTAAATTCAATTGCTGCAAAATAATTCACAACCCAAGAAGAGAAATTCAGCTTGACAAGGCAAATTTGGCACGACAAAATAATTTTGGCCCAACAAGATAACTTTGGCCCAGTAAAATAATCTCGGTCCAGAAAGATAAATTCAGTGCAACAAAATAATTTCAGCCCAGCAAAATATTTTTTTCCCAGCAAGATCATTAATTTTGGCCTTGCAAACCATTATTACTCCATTCAATATGTTTGCTTTGACACTTTGAGAAATCACCTACAACAATTATTCTTTGGCAAATAAATTAAGAAATTTAACCCACGAACTTTGCTCCTTTATTCTTTTGGAACAATACGACAACTTTGATTTTAACCCACAACTAGCCAAAATCGTGCTCTGATGCCACTGTAACATTCCAAACACAAAATTTGTAGAAAATTTCTTCACAATTTATGTCATTAATTTCACAAACACATTTCACAAATTGAAACCATAACATTAATCGACAAAACAAGGAAATATGAACTGCCACTAAAAATTAACAGAATGCACATGTAGTGAAACTCAACCTTACTTTATTAATATGCAGCAGATATCACATGCTAGTACAATAATATGGAAATGGCTGAGGTGATGGCCTCAAAAGATCTACAATAATGCTGTAGCGGGCCTCTAAAATAAGTTGATTTAATGATTGCACCTGTGAATTCTGAGTGAATACACCAAGGGGAGAGCTGGGTACTCACTCACTCTCACTGAATCACCCAAGGGTTTTCGTCTTGGGGCTACTAAGGTAGAGAACTGAATTCTCCAATCCACACTAAAGACAAATACTCAAAACCAAGATGTTCCAAATCATCTCCTCCTCTTCCTCTTAAAAACTCCATAGATAGATCTTCAAACTTTTAGAAGTATTTTATTTTATTATTATTCTAGAAGCTCCTCCTTGACTTTGTCTTAAGTGGCTTTTTAATTTATCTAAGTCACTTTTGGCCCTTTCCCGTTAATTAATATTTTCCCTTTTTGTTAAATGACTAATTAAAGTCATTTTTAAGCTGGGAAAATGGTAAATCACCCACCATACTCTCTCTGACCACTGGAAATATCTTCTCAGCAACCCATTTTATAGATCTTCTCGTTCCAGTTCCAATGAGCTATTACACTAAGGCATTCTGTCAAATATTCCTCTCAGAATGCCATCGTGAGCGTAATTAATTAAGTTAAGCACAATAATAACCTCGTTTTACAAGAATTATCAGAAAGCCACAGAGCCAAAAACAAGCTGTGCGGGATTTCTCATGATGATGAATATGCCAAATAAATGTCGCTGGATCCCATAAAAACTCCTCAAAACTCCGCCAGGACCCATGATGACATAATCCTGCTCCTGTGACGTGGTCATCTTGTGCCCGAGAAATCCATCTTGGTTGTGCTATAGAGGAAAATAAAAATGGGGACATGACACTTGACATCCATCTGATGGATCTGCTACCCATTTGTGCTAAAGTGAGATCACGACCTTGATGGAACTTGGAAGTATACCTATCTCCTCGTAATATATTCCCTGCTTATGAGAGAACCCCTTGGCCACAAACCTTGCCTTGTATTTCTTCATGCTACCATCTACACTGTCCTTGCTTTTATAGATCCAACATGTTTTACATTCATAATAGGGTCCCACACAAGGTGTTGGGAAAGAGACAACAAGAGAGAGAGAGAGATTAGGTGATGAGGTCGATGATGTTAAGGTTCCCTGAGTCTAATGCTTGAGGGTGAGGGGGGTGAACTAGGCATTGGCTTTGTGTTTCTCTGAGACCATCGGGGAGCCTGATTGCACAATTCGGGGAGGGATACTCCTAACATCCGAGGTTGAAATAAAAATTTGAATGGATCTATGGTTGCTCCTCAGGATCTAGGGGGTAATTTCATGGGCAGGAGGTGCTCTATAGAAATATTTGTCCTTAAATTTTTTGTTCAAGATGCTCTTTAACTAATTAAAGCTGTGATTTTTTGTCTTTGTTTATATATTAATTTCTTCCCTTGGGATTGTGTGCAAAAAATGTTTAAGTGATGTAGTAGGTACTATTTCTTCTCAATATGTTTTGCTAAATCTGTGCAATAAAAGTTATATTTATTTTGTATTACCATGCAACTTTCAGATTTACTAAGATTGTGTTTTTGCTATTGCACTCAGGTTAAGGACAGGGCATTGAAGGATTCAGAGCATATAGAGACCAAGTATAATGCGTTGCAAGCTGCTTTCTCTACTTCAAGTTTTCTCAGGTTGAGTCTAGCATACATGTATTTTATTTCAATACTTTGGCATGCTACCAATGATTCACATTTTAATGGGTTGTATTAAGAATGAGACCATGAGCTATTTTTAAATTTTTGTTTGACACTCAAAGTAGTATTTTGAATTGGTCATCGGAAATGCTTGGGTTAAGGGCTACTACAAAACCCTAAAGATGAAGTACTGACACAATACTACTAAAAAGGAAAAGAACTAAGTCCTGTAATGGTCCATGCATAACATGCATTTAAAATAAATGACATAAATTAGTCAAAATAGACTTCATCATAAATTGCATTAAATAATAGAGTACAATATCTAGAAAGACATCCTTGCCTTGGTCTTTGTAATGGCCTTTCTCAATAAATTTGTTGATGGAGATTCCACATTTTTTTGCAATTTTTGGAGTTAAATAATTTTAGATGCCAGACTTACGAAAAGTGGGTAAAAATTAAAGTTGGTGGGTTGTGGGGGCCAACCCTCAAGGAAATATGCACCCCTTGGAGCAAAATTCGATTTTGTGGAAAAGAGGCAAGGTGGGGAGGTCAAAATAGTGGGATGAGGGACCCACAAGGGGAAGGTGAGGCAACAATTATAAATAAGGGATGGAATGCAACATTTGGGGCCTTTTGCTAATTTGACATTTGAAGCATTGTTGCTTAAGCTGTTTAGTTGGGTCACAAAGTGTTGTTCAACACACAAGATTTCTAAGGGGAAATCTCAACTCCCTCTTCGGTGGACCTTGAGTGCCACCCTAGCGGACCCTTGACACATCCTTGGGGCGTTCCGAAGAGATTATAGGGAATATCGAGCTGCACTGTGGAGCAATCTGGGCGCCAAACAGGACCACATGCTCTTGTGGAGAGGTTGTTACGAGTTGAGCTAGTTCGAGCTTTTGCAGGTTCAACTCTTCGGTATTCTACAACAATTTCCTAGTGGATTTGTGGGTTGAGGGTGTGACTATTGCTCAAATTGAATTATTCTTCTTGGGGCCTGTGTAGTTCATAGAGGGGGTTGTTTGTGGGTGAGACTTGACGGAGAGTTTGGAGTTGGGTTTGCTAGGAGGTATAAGGAGGATTGTTGAGAGGATTTGCTCAACATTTTGGAGGGGTTCTAGTGGTTGATTTCTTGTGGCACGAATTAACCAGTTGGTGGAAGAGCTCAAAAGAATTGGGGTTGATTCTGGGGTTTCAGAACTAGACCAAACCCTTTATGGATTTTTTTTGGGTTTGTGGAGTAGAGCCCTAGATTAATTTGGCAGAATTTTTTGAGCATTCTAGGGGGCTCAAACAGTGGTTTCTCCCAGCCAATAGTTGCAGAATTCTAGGGCCAGCGCAAAGCTTGAGGAGAAAACACTCTTTGCATTTGGGCAACACATTTTCTCACTTGGAGTTGTCTAGCTTGCTTTGGCAAGCCCAGGTGCACACATTCCATATATTTTGTACTCTCATCTTGATAATTAAATGGCTCAGTTTGGTGCAGTTTTGGTGTAAATTTTATGGGTGTTTAATTGCTGTCTGATTTTTTGTGTTGCATGTGTACTTTGCTTAAATATCACCGTTAATTTTCCTAGTAGAAACATTACAGTAGTATTAGAGCATGTTCTTGGCCAGTGTGGGGAGATAGGAGTAGGTGATGCCACCTAGGTACCAAGGAGTTGTCTTTCAGAGGGGCTGTGGAAGAAGAAGAGGTAGAGGTCGAGGCAGAGAGGGAGCACAGGATCCATTTTCTGATACAGAGTTGGAAAATTTCAGAGGGGGCATGGAGAACTAGGAGAACCAAGAGGGTCATGAGTAGCCTAGACAAGGGGGATAGAACTAGATTCTAGAGGTGTTGCTGAGGATAAACCAACATATGTTGAGGCAAGGTCAACTTATGATGGACATGATGCAACAGATGATGGACTTACAGGTTAATGGTAGGCCAAAGTCATAACCCCAAGGTGATGGGGGTTCCAGAGCAGGGGGAGGAAGTTGTATGTACCAACCACCTCATACCCCTCTGTGTGGCTAAACAGGTCGTCCCATGATGCCCCATTTTTGGGATGAGCTCGAGTAGGAGAGGGAGCCTGACCATGTTGTAGATCTGGTGAACTCAGTTGCCTCAAGCACTAACGAGTATGAGAGACTAGATCCTAGGATCAGTAGAGCGATGTCCTTTGGGGAGTACATCCACCTCAAGGAGCGGCATGCCACGAGAGCTGAGACTCACAACATAGGGGGACAGTCTAGCCAGGAGGTGCAAAAGATCGCAGGGAAGGTCACACTCCCCAATTATGATGGGTCAAGTAAGAGTTCAGCCAGGGCATGGTTTTAGAAGCTAGATACTTACTTCCACCTGAACCCCATGTGAGAGACAGACACTATTTGGTTTGCTATGCTACATCTAGAGAGGGATGCATAGGAGTGGTGGTACTGTTAGTTTTTGGTAGCATCGGATGTGCTCTAGCCATGAAAATTGGTGGAGAGGCTAAGGCACATGAGTTCTAAAGAACCTAGAAATCGTGTGGTGAAATTCCACCCGGATTGTATTTTATTAAAATAACTAATATTTTTAATGGGGTTCCTAAGTCTAAACTTAGGAAAATTAAAATATTAATGGGTATTAATCAAAATATGGGTGAGAATGATCTAGAAGGCGGATCAAGTCATGTTTTAATCTTAGCAGTTGATTAGAGACTTAATCTCAATCGTTGAAGTCTCAATGAGAAAAGTATAAGGAGGCTTGGGGTTCATTTAGAAACACACACAGAGATAACAAATTGATCTGGAGTTCGATTTATGGGGCTAGGAAGCTGAGATTTCAAACTAGGTGATCAGTTGCGGTAGAGGGGCAGGGATAGTTCGGGAGTATTGATAGAGAGGTGGATAGAAGCTACTGGAGGCAGCGCAACAGCTAAGAGGACTGACGCTGGGCCAATCTGGGCCCATGCAGGCCTAACGTAGAGCTAGAAGGGCCAATGCAGAAGTTGAAGCTGCCCTCCACGCAAAAAGCCGGAACTATCAGGGACTACCGGAACAGCCGGGAAGGTTGACACAATGCACAGAAGAGACATCGTAGAGCTTGTAGGGCTGACACAGGGCCTATGTAGGGCTAGCGCAGAGGTAGCCGGGGTTAGCCAGTTTTGTTGCCGAATCAGCGAGAATTTGCCGGGTGAAGTAAGGTAAATCTCACTCAGTTTTTCCGCCATTGAATTTTCTGTCATTGAATTGTCGAGAGGGCATCCAACATTTGTATTCAAAATTACTGCTTAATAATAGAAAGCCCTTAGAGCTGCTGCACCGGTTTTGCCGCATTGGGTTTTTCCAGGGACTATATTGTCCAAAAATAATTGTCCCATATGTATCTTATTCTTTGCTCAATTTTCTGTTTCATGTAATCAAATATTAAAGTAGTGTAGGCTGCAGAACTAATTTGCTACAGTGTTCAGAGAATAACTTGATAATGTATATTAAAATCAAGTAGGTGAAGTAGATTTAGATTTGCTGTAGTGGGGCTTCCTTGAGGATTAGGAATTTTCACATGGTATTAGAGTAGTGATTTTGAAACAGGAAGAGTAGATCCAACGCTGAGCAGAGAGCCCAATAGTTGCATTTGGCAGCAATTCGAATCCTCTTGAAGGGATTGCACAGTCATTGCCGGGAAAAGTAGAGATTTCGAGGAAGTCTCTCTTTGAGAGAGTCGACAGAGGTACGATTTCTAGTTGGTGAGCTTGTAGAGGCAAAGGGAGTGACGCAGAGCCTCAACGCAGTGCTTGAAGGGTGTAGTTTCTGCCGAGGCAGAAATCCGTCGTAAAAGAGCGAAGACACATAGAAGGGGAATTTTCTCTTCAAAGAACTTTTTGCCAAAAAGTTCGAATTTCTCACTTAATGGTCAACTGAGCAGTGGCTAGAGGAGTCAGTTCGATAGTTTAGGTGAGATGGCATCGCATGGGCTCAGAGATCAGGAGAGGTTGGAAGGAGCTTCCAACTATGTCATATGGAAGACCAAAATCTTAGCTGTTTTGGAAGAATACGATCTCGAAGCCTATGTCAAGAGTGTTGTCGCTGTTCCCGTTGACAATGATCAGAAGAAAACGTACAAGGCCGAGCAGGGGAAGGTGAAGAGGTTCATACTCGACGGAGTTCGAGATCATGTGATCTCACATTTGCAGGGCAAAGATACAACCCGAGAGATGTGGGAAGCTTTGTCTTCTCTGTATGAAGGCTCTTCCGAACAACGAAAGATGTACCTAGAACAAAATTTGCAGCGAACATTGATGCAGAAGGGAGAAAGGGTTAACTCTTATCTTCAACGTCTTCAGGACACCATAGACCAGCTTGTTGCAGTGGGGTCTACTTATCAGTCTACCGTGATGGTAATGACGACCCTGAATGGAGTCTCAGATGAATGGCAAGTCTTCGTCCAAAGTATATTGGGCAGGGAAAGACTACCTTCATGGGAGGAGATGTGGGTAGCCCTTCAACAGGAGGAATTAAGGAGGGACCTAGTAGAGGTCAACCTCATTGGTAGCAGTGCGAGTAGCACGAAGACCAAGGAGGAAGAGGAGAACGCAACTCTTGCATCAAAGGGACAACAAAAGCAAAAGCAGAATAAGGACATTTCGAAGGTGAAATGTTTCAGATGTGGCGAGATGGGTCACTTTGCATTCCAATGTTCTTTGAAGCAAAACGATAAGGATGAGAAACATGATCCTAAGGCTGCTCCAACAAAGATTGACGAAAATGAGTTTACCATTAATGCCCACGCATCTCCAGGAGGGAAATGAGGTGATATTGAGTTGTATTCGGGAGGACTACATGTGGGTAGGATCCTTGAGGAGTCCACCTCTTGGATCAATTCCTTGCTACTGGAGCCCGAGATTCAACAGTACTGAGATGGACTTAGTGTCAGATGATGCAGTGGATTGTTTGGAGAGACAGATGGAGTAGCTTGAGACCAGAGACTGATCAATGTAGAACAAGGTTGGCAACAGTACAGATGGCATAGTGTAGAAGTCAGTAACAATGCAAAAGATTCAGAGGGTCAGAGACTAGTAGCAGTCAGATTCCAACATTCATGGTATTATGCTGAATGCAGCTAAGTTCAATAATTTTAGGATATTTTTCAGTTGCTTCTCTCAACAATTGAGTTGCAGTATGAATGCAATGTTAGCAATGGCAGTGCTAGCAACATAGCAGATGCAACATTTGAGAGGGAGATGTAGTACAGATGCAGCAGTGGCAGTGGCAGTGTCATGGGTAGCAGTACAGTACAGTGTTTTAAGGTTCGATCGGCTTAGAACCAACTCAACTGAGTTGGTCTGAGTCAAAGCCTCACCGGGTTGACTCAGCCTGTGAACTGGTTCGGCCGACTGGGTTATTACCGAGCCGACCGAGTTGTCTAACAACTCAGCCAGCTCGGTAATAACCCGGCCGGCTCGACTGAGTCTGAGCCTACTTGGCCATGTTGGAGAACAATATAAAAATGATATTTATGTTTATGACAATATGGCTTGACAACAATATAAAAGTGATGCATGGTTTTGATGTATGGTCAGTGATCCATGGAAGTGATGCTTGGGTAGTGACTGTAATGCAAAGGTTGAGGTATGACAGTCATGTTTCTCTTTTGAGGTATAACACAAATTGATATGGCATTGACCTTGTTGAAACTTGACATAGCAATGACCTTGACACATGATTGAGTGTCCTTGAAACTCCGTAGTAGGTCAGTCATCCATGACTTGGCCTAACAATGATACATATGGCAGTAATCTTGTATGTAACAAAAATCTTGTGATATAGCAACAACCTTGTGATATGATAGTAATCTTGGCAGTAATTTGTATGATACGTAATGACAAGTATGACAATATTGTGTGATTAGACTTGACATTGAAATGTAATGGCAGTCACCTTGATATATGATAGTGCCCTTTGATATTTGACAGTGCTCTTGATATGACAATGCCCTAGACATATAGCAGTGACCTAGTATATGACAATCATCTCTATGTGATCTTGAAATGATATGCCAACAATGAATGGTTTGTCCCTTTGACTTGATAGTGATAACAATAACCCCATATATGATGGTCACCTTGTTATATGACAGTCGCCTTGGTGTATCTAATTAAACTGTTGAAATTTTTTGACTATAGCAACTTGGTAGCTGATTGCACATCTAGGGATACATCAACAATGGTTGGATACTTAGATTGTCTTGAAGTTTGCATTGAAGGATATGACAGTGAAGGTGTATTATGCCACAACTAGGGTTTGAGTAGGGTTTGTTGTACAGGTTGAGATGATGAGGCAAAACAACAGAATTGTTGATAGCAGTGTTTGAGCATTGATAGGTTATCTAACAAGATCCTAGGGTTTACATGTTGAGCAAAGCTAATGCTGTGTTTGGAAACATGAATGAAAATCTTTAAAATTATGTTTTTTTATAAAAAAAATATTTAATGTATTTTTTACAACCACTGAGTCATTGAAATCGAGCCGGCCGAGTCGATACCGTGTCGGAGTCGGAGTCGGAGTTGACCCTCGGCCTAGTTGGAGTCGGAGTCGGAGTTTTAAAACATTGGTACAATAGCAGCAGTAGCAACAGTGCGGAAAGGAGGTGCTTCAGAAACAGAGCAACATGCAGTTGGACATTGTTGCTAGAGCACTTTCCTCACTAAGAGGGAGTGTTAGTTATTGGTAGCATCGGATGTGCTCTAGCCTTGAAAATTGGTGGAGAGGGTAAGGCACTTGAGTTCTTAAGAACCTATTAACCGTTTGGTGAAATTCCACCCGGATTGTATTTTATTAAAATATTAATATTTTTAATGGGGTTCCTAAGTCTAAACTTAGGAAAATTAAAATATTAATGGGTATTAATCAAAATGTGGGTGAGAATGATACTAGAAGGCAGATCAAGTCATGTTTTAATCTTAGCCGTTGATTAGAGACTTAATCTCGGCCGTTGAAGTCTCAACGAGAAAAGTATAAGAATGAGGCTTGGGGTTCATTTAGAAACGCACATGGAGAGAACAAATTGATGTGGAGTTCGATCTCTGGGGCTAGGAAGCTAAGAATTCGAACTAGGTGATCAGTTGCAGCAGAAGGGCAGGGATAGTTCGGGAATACTGACAGAGAGACGAAGAGAAGCTATTGGAGGCAGTGCAACAGCTAAGAGGATTGATGCTAGGCCAATCTAGGTCCACGCAGGCCTGACGCAGAGCCAGAAGTGCCAACCATAAGCTGAAGCTACCCTCCACGCAGAATGCCGAAACAACTGGGGAACTACCGGAACAGTCGAGAAGGTTGACGCAGTGGATAGAAGAGATAGTGCAGAGTTGATGCAGAGCCTGCAGGGTTGACGCAGGGCCAACGCAGAGGTAGCCGGGGTTAGCTAGTTTTGCTGTCGGATCAGTCGGGTGAAGTGAGGTAAAACTCACTCAGTTTTTCTGCCATTGAAGTTTCCTTGTCACTAGATTGCCAGGAGGGCATCCAACATTTGCATTCAGAATCACTGCTTAATAATAGAAAACCCTCGGAGTTGTTGCACCGGTTTTCCCGCATTGGGTTTTTTCATGGACTATTTTATCCAAAAATAACTGTGTCCTGTGTATCTTGTTCTTTGCTCAGTTTTCTGTTTCATGTAATCAAATATTAAAGTAGTGTAGGCTGCAGAAGTAATTTGCTTCAATATTCAGAGAATAACTTGATAATGTATATTAAAATCAAGTAGGTGAAGTAGATTCAGATTTGCTGCAGTAGGGGTTCCTTGAGGATTAGAAATTTTCATAGGTACCACAGCGTGATCACACTAGGGCACATCCACATTACTTCCTACACCGAGTTTACTAGGTTCCTGATTGAGAGGTTTGACAGGAAGGACCTAGAGTTGCACTTTAGGTAGTTGGCCCATTTGAGACAGATAGGCAGTGCAGAGGCCTATGTCTCAAAGTTCCAGAGGTTGGCCTTGATGGTATTAGACATTTCAGAGGCCCGGTTGATTATGCTGTTTGTGGAGGGGTTAGATGAGCCCTTGCATGGTTGGGTGAGGGCCTACAAGCACACTACCTTGATGGATGCTATTTCTAGGACCTGAGACATGATTGATGTAGTGCCCAAGACTAGGGCATTTGTACCCATTAGACCTACCGCTCCTTAAGGGAGTCAAGATAGTTGTCAACCTCAGAGGGAGACTAGACGTGGGCAATTGGATGATGAGATTAGGAGGGACCTCCTGAGGAGGAAATTGTGTTTCACGTGCCAGGAGCCTTTGGCACCGGGGCACAAGCGCACCAAGGGCAAGGCCCATTACATTGAGGTACACTCTGTTAGTGAGTTGGAGGAGGAGATTGAGTTGGGGGTTGATCATGGAGACGTAGGACCATGGTTTGCAGGGGGAGCGCCACCACCCCCACCACCTTTGGGAGGGGCCCATTCGTGCCATTTGGGGGCATACTAACTTCACTTTGTGGAGTTCCAAAGTAATTGACACTTTGGATTAGAGGCACAATGCAGGGGCAACATGTATCAGTGTTGGTGGATAGTGGAGCCACCCACAATTTTATTGATGCCTAGATGGTGGAGTGGAGGGGCATACATACAAAGACATTTGAGGGGTTTTCGTTGTTGGTACCCGAAGACCAGACAATGCAGTGCATGAAGTATGTTCCCAACTTGACCGTGACTATGGGGAACTACATCACTGATCATTTCTTTGTAGTCGATGATCCAGACATCGATGTGGTGATGGGTGTGTAGTGGTTGTGCTCATTGGGACAGGTTACCGCTGACTGGTAGAAATTGGAGATGGAGTTCATTGGCCCAGATGGGAAGTTGGTGGTGCTGAGGGGTATGCACTCCTACCCACCTCAGACGATGTCTGCTCATTGGATGGAGGTATACTTGCAGCGTGGATATATAGAGTGGGCAGTGGTGCTCAGGATTTCAGACACAAGGACACAGGCACGACCGGTGCATCCTGACATGTTAGCCTTGTTGAAGAGGTATCATGGGGTTTTTGGAGAGATCCCACTAGGCAAGCCACTAGACCATAGGTTTGAGCATGCCATCGAGCTGGAGGAGGGGGTCCACGCAGTTATCACTACCTCATACAGGCATCCCAAGGCATATAGGGACGAGATTGAGAGGGCCATACAGAAGTTGTTGGCGTTGGGGCATTTTAGGCCGAGTACTAGCCCTTTTGCTTCATCAGTGGTGCTGGTGAACAAAAAGGATGGATATCTTCATATGTGCATTGACTATTTGGCATTGAACAAGAAGACTTTGAAGAACCGGTACTCCATACCCTGGATTGACGAGTTAATAGATGAGCTTAGAGGAGCCAAGTACTTCTCTAAGATAGAGTTACGCTCGAGGTAACATTAGATTAGGGTGCGTGAGCAGGATATTTCAAAGATGACATTCAAATGCCATTATGGGCATATCAAGTTCTTGGTGATGCCTTTTGGACTCACCAATGCTCCCGCCACATTTAGTCTTGCGTGCATCATGTGTCCTGCAAGCACCTACGCAAATTTGTCCTAGTGTTCTTTGATGATATACACATTTACAGTAGGACGTGGGAGGAGCACCTACAACACTTGGAGTAGGTATTGAGCATCTTAGAGGAGCAGTCATTCTATGCCAAGATGTCCAAGTGCAAGTTCGGGATGACTGAGATGCTATACTTGGAGCATGTGATAGGTGAGCATGGAGTTAAGGTTCACTAGGAGAAGATCCGCACAATCATTGATTGGCTTGTTACCACTCAAACTAGCAAGGGGCCTAAAGGGGTTCCTAAGAGGGAAACTGTTAGGTTAAGGGAAACTATGGAGGCTTAGCCCACTATCACCACAGCTAAGTCTCCCTGCTCTTTACGGACTTTCACTGATGGGAGGAGACTCGGTAGTGTAGGGATTCACTTGTAAAGTATATGCCAATGGATAGGTGAGAAGTGACCACGAAAACCCTTTCCCAAGCATGGAGTGAAGAATGGAGCTTGTGTAATATTCCTAACCCAGAATATTCCTCAAACCCCAGCAAAAACTCCCACCAAATATGTGCAAAGGATATAATGACCTAGAAGTGATAAAAAAACAGTGGACCAGCATATAATAATGTAAACCAGAAACATAAACAGATACACAAGAAATGTAGCAAGAAAATGCTAAGCTATTTTATTATACTGAGCAATAAAATGAGTACAAGAGGTGATTAGACAAATGGCACCATGAATTGCACAAGGCAAGTGTAGAAATACTCTCAGAATGACAAGAATGGCCTCTCTACGTGGATGCTGCTGCTGCTACTGCTAGGGAACAAATGATGATTTGGGGCTACTCCCCTCCTTGGAAAATGCTGAAACTCTGGATTCGGGCTCTACGCAAAAAACCCAGCAAAACCCAGAAAGCTTTCCTGGAATGGCCGACCCCCAAAAAAACACCCCTTTGGGGTTCTGCGCAGTTCCTTAATGCTCTGCGCTGCCACTAAAAAGAACCCCTCTAACTCTGCTTGAAACACTGCCTGAAACCCTGCCAAAAATCCTCCAATGAGACAAGAGCTGGACCCCTGCTCAATCTCCAGCATAAATCCACCTGCAAAACCCCAATCCAGCACTACAACCAAAAAGAACTGCGTCCCTTTCCCAGTGCTGTGCAGTCCTCCAAAACGCTGCTAAAATTGCTACTGGAATGTGGATGAAACTATGGCTGAAGCACCAAAGGAAATACCTTGCCCGAGCAGGCACTCAAAGTCCCCCAGGGCTAAGGGTGAGATTTCCGAATGGAGACACTCCATGCACTAAACAGTGTTGCAGACTAGCTAAACAGCTAGCGTGCTTAGAAGTCGAAACGACTAGCTCCAAATGCACATAACTGAATGATCCAAAATGAGGGGGCTTCTATCTATTTTATAGCCTTTGCCTCTCACAATCCCTAGGCTCATCTCCTCCTGCGTGATTCCCCTCTTGCCACATGTTCTTTTCCTCCTGCACAGTTCCTCCATGTGTCTGCGTGGGCTCCATTTCTACGTCCCCCTTTGGCCCCCTTGGCTGCCCTTTAAGTCACAACGTTGTGCTACCTAGGTAGTGACTTTTTATTCTAAAGTGAGTTATGTTTCCCCTTCCTGACTTTTTATTTACAAATAACCATAGAAGGCAAAAATTGAACAAAATCAAATATTCCAATTAGCCATAGCTAATTAGGAATATTACACTCTCCCCCGACAAAATGTTGCTTGCCCTCAAGCAACTGAAGTGATGGATGCTGTAAGATCTTCTCACTCTCCCAAGTGGCATCCTCATCCGGCAAATTCTTCCACCTCACCAAGAATTCCCGGACCGTCCTGCTCCGCAGCTGCCTCTCCCTGGTATCAATGATAGCCTCCGGTTGCAATACCAAATGCCCCTCGTCATCCATGGGTGTTAGCTCATCTGTCACTATCACCCGCTGCCCCAATGCCTTTTTCAGGCATGATACATGAAAAACGTTATGAATCTTGCTGCCTTGGGGCAGCTCCAACTCATATGCAACCTGTCTAATCCTGCATATCACCCTGTACGACCCATAAAAGTGGGGCTTGAGCTTCTCAGCCCCCTTCTGCTTTAGTGACGACTATCGGTATGGCTGTAATCGTAGGTAGACCATGTCCCCTACCTCGAATTGTCTCTCCACCCGACCCCTGTCGGCATACAGCTTCTGCTGGTTATGCGCTGTAGCCATGTTATCCTTGAGAGCTCGGAGAATATCCTGACTCTCTTGGATCCAAATCTTGGCTCTAGGAGCCTTGCTATCACCAAACATCACGTCAGCAAAAGATAAAGAATGATACCCATATAAGGCATAGAATAGTGACATACCAATGGACATGTGATGTGAAGTATTGTAGCAGTACTCCCCCAGATGCAGCCACTTCAACCATGCTCGCTGCTGCCCACTGACATAGTTACGCAAGTAGCCCTCCAACCACTTGTTAACTATCTCTATCTGCCCATCCGTCTGTGGGTGATAATTGGTACTGGGTGTCAACTCCGTCCCCACCAACCGGAAAAGCTCCTGCCAAAACCTGCCCATGAAACCACTGTCCCTATCACTGACGATGGTCTTAGGAAGACCATGTAGCCTGAAGAACTCTCTGAAGAACAGCTTGGCCACCTGTGCTGTTGTATAGTGTGCGGATATGGCAAAAAAATGTGCGTACTTCGTCAGTCGATCAATGACGACAAAGATACAATCCTTGCCCTGTACCATGGGCAACCCTGTGATGAAGTCCATCAAAATACTCTCCCATTTCCCCTCTGGAATGGGAAGAGGCTGTAATAAACCTGCGGGATGGCTCATCTCTCCCTTGTTCCTCTAGCAAACATCACACTCCCGGATGTGTTGGAGCACGTCCTCCTTGAGGCCTTTCCATGAGAACCTCTCTCTAATGGCCCTGTAGGTTTCGGTAAACCCCTAACGTCTTGCCAAAGGTGAATTATGTGATGCCTGGAGTACCTTCTTCTTGAGCTGAGACCCCTCAGTCAAGAAGATCCGATCCCTGTAATAGATGATCTCATCGACCACCCTGTACCTGTCATCCGCCACCTGCCCATCTAGAACCTCACATGCAAACCTGTCCTTGGAGTACTCTACTAAGAGTCGAGCCCTCCAATCTGTA